>JAODUG010013937.1:0-24021 GCA_027564795.1 Aphredoderus sayanus | reverse complement strand
TTTAGCGCCTTCTATCTGCCACAAAGAGCTAGTGATTTGGGTCATTTTGACCCAGAGGACATTACGAGGGTTAACATGAGGCTTTGTGTCATTGCTGGAAAACAGAACTGTCCACCAAGTCCACTAGTATGTGCTATAAAAGGTCATAGCACACATTCTACTTCATTCACTAACAATCCCTCATTTTAGAGTTAATAGGCTACATTGCACCCATCAGAATACCATAGCATGACATGCTGCAATCCTAACAAGAACTTTTCACCTAGCAGTATTAAGGTGCATAGCACAACACATTTTTCCAGAGTTACCATCGTAAGCATGTTTACCGCTCGACATAAACACAGAAGGGAAACTGTTGTCCTGTAGCTGCCTATGACAACAGGCTAAATAAAGTGCCAGTACGACGCCACTAAGTAAACAGCAGTTGCTCTCCCAAAATCTGCAATGTTCCTTGGTAAATGTTTGCTGAATGGGAGCAGGCAAAACAAGCAGGGGTTGGTGGTTTCTTGACAAACTGCAACACTGAACTAAAAATGACCATGCAATCAAAGGGTTTAGAAAGCAAACAGAGGAGGGGGTTGGCGGGGGGTGCTGGAACAACTGAGTGAGCGTATGAATTACTCAGTAGACGCTCGCTGTCCTCCCTCCAGGAGATAATGTGGTGGGGAGGACCATCCGTCTTTTTGCCCTCCTTTGCACTTAGATGACCGCTCATCTGCATCTAGGTCATCTGAGAAATCACACAGGCCCATAACAATAACTTTGAAGCCTATGAGGTTTGGGACGGAGTAATGTAACACGCCCAGTAATGTACAGAGCTTTTGTTGTTAAGGACCTTTGGCCTTCTTGTTGCAAAACACTTTTTTCATTGATTTGACCAGATGTCCGTTTTATTTATTTAATTTAATTTATATATATATATATATATATAAATATATAATATTCAATATGAAAATATTATGAAACATAAACTAACTATATTAAAATAAGTAGTCTGCACCTTGCACCAACCTTATATTAACACACTGATTCCGATTGGATAGCACTCATCGCTACTCCTCGCCCTACAGCTCCCATGGGCTGGTTGTTGTGGTCATTACTATGAGACTCACAAGGCAGGCAGGTTTGTCTGACTAAACAATACAACCACACAAAACAAGAATTTGGTTCCTGAACAAAGTCTTATTGGACTCTGTGTGACTGCGCAGATTGTTTACTTCACACATCGGTAAGCCTTAAGATGCACATTGGGACCAGACTGCTAGGAAGCTGTACTGCGGTAAAGTTCCAAACCCATGGCACTCTTACGGCCACTGCTGATGATCCCTACAGTAACATGTGCAGCCTAACATCTAGTACGTGCATAATACAACTTGTGCACACTTGCATACCCACCATCTTTAAAATAAATCTTTCAGCTGTACTAATAAATCCCTGTGAGAAGAACTCTTTGGAAGGGACAGGCTAGCTCCTCCGACTCATCTCCTTGCAATAAAGCAACACATATTCCATCCTGAAAACAGGATGCGGGCAGAGAAAGGGGGGTAATAATGACCAGCATCAATGCCACGTGAAAAGTTCAAACGTGTAACAAGTGGGATATTAGATATGTCAAGAGATAGTGGAATGTACAGTAGAGGCACAAGAGGAGAGTGCAGCAATTCAAAATTGAGAAAGAGAGCTATGGATAAAAAGCGAAAAAGGAAAGGCAGGGGACACAGGGGGATTACTTCTAGCTGAGCTCCTACATGGCAGGATGTGGCAGAGGAAGTAGGAAGTGGAAACTGGACAGATATAGATTGGCTTGTGAGGCTCTCCTGAAAGCATCAGCATGTCTGTTCTATCTGGATCTACAGACACATTAAACTAGAGTTTGTGATATTTCAAATTCTTGTTTTATGGACTAGGCTCACTTCCGCTTTATAGTAACAACGTATTCCCACCTTGACATGAAATAGCATCATACTGTACCGTGAGGTCACATCCCAAATCAGACCTACAGTAATATGGGTCATTAATTAGTAGAGCTAATACTACAGTTCGAAAGAGAGCACAGCTTCTCTACATCTAGGTCAATCCCAGGCAACTGAAAAAGGAGAATGTGCCTGTTATTAGCCAACTCTCTGTACAATGCAATATGTGTCTGGCTCTATGGATGATCAACTAGCTAGATTAAATGATGTGTAGGCTATTAACTGGTGTGTCACATGCAAAGATTTGTCTTTTGACCCCCTAGAAAGGTCAACATCTTCAACAAGACAATACAGAAAGCTATCAGTAATTGTACTTTTATAGCACTATACAGATAATAACAATAATAACATAATAACAATAATAATACTTCACATAATCACAAGTGGTCCTTAGAAAGAAATGGTTAGTGATATGTTCACCAATATAAAAATACTAATACCTTATTAGGTGCTAACTTTGCCACAGGCGTTTACATATTGGCAGAAACAATAGACAATACTCTGGCTGTGTCACAAAACCTAGGCCAGCAACGTCAACACGGGTGTGTCACTCAGTTAAGTAGAGGTAGATAGCGATCTAATCAAATAGTACATTGAAGACTCAAGTTAGAGTCCAACTGAAACCACAATCTACCCCCCCCCTCCCACCCCCCCAAAATAAACAAGTTGTTTTAGTGCAGATTCATTTCAACTTCTGTGCTGAAGCTGTTTATGAGTCAGCCTACAAGCAACACAGGCCAACGTGGTAGCCTACAAATAACTTTTTTTGAGCCTTCTCTCGAGAAACCGATGGGCTTTTGTTGATCTGTAGTAGTAGGCTATAGACCGTATATCAAAAGCTTAGTAAAGGGCGGTGGTTTGATCAAAACCTGGAAGCAGCAGCAATGTTTAAACCCCCTAATCGACGCCAGAAATGGTAACAGCGCCGTTCAATCCCCCGCGTTTAGCGCGCGTCTTGTCAAGTTACCTTCAGACAATTCCAACTCCAGCTCCGCCAGCTTCTCCCGCACCTCCGCCGGGAGGGTCATGGCGATCGCCGGCGTTGGCTCCAACATCATCATGAGTAAGCCGGTGGAATTTCTCTCAGCCATGTCGAACCGGCGCAAGGTGAACGATAAATCAGACCAGAAGACGCAATAGGCACAGATCCTCCTTGGTCGATCTGTGACTGAGGAGACAGGGTGGAGGTGCCTCTCTTTGCAATGCTCGCTCGTTCGTTAAAACGGCATACAGATGTGATCAAAACCCCTCCGAACGTCATGCCATGAGTATCTCTAGAGCAAACACGCAGTCAGTGGTGTATTATCCATGCCAGCATTGAGAGGAAGAGTCGTTCCACGGCTGCGATGAACGGCTGTCTCCGACTCGCGACCCGTTCTGTCACCAGCTCCATGTAATAAAGCGAGAACTCATTCAACTATTTGCTCCCCACGGCGCAGTCGCCATTGCATCATAGCAACAGCAGCAGACCGTGCGCGTTCACGGTGTGAGGCATATGAGGCATATGAGGCTTATGTCTATGGTGCTAGGTACGAGAGCATAAGGTGCAGATTTATACCACCACCAGAATGACTCGCCTGCCTCCTACCGGTAACATATATGCGTGGTTGATGCTTTTCTTATACGCAGGGGCACTATTCTTAAACCCTCCTGTTGTCCTCCGGGTTAAACTGAGATAGAAGGTGCCAATCCTAATTCTACAGCTTACGCAGACATGTGATGTGCACTGGTACAGCAAGGTGTGCGTTTGAAACCAACAGGAGGGTTAAAGGGCACAATAAAACAAACAAAACCATAAAGAAAGAAATACACACAGCAATGACAATAAAGGCAACAACACACTTAGGTGGCGCCATCTGGTGGTATAATAAGATATAACAAGGGCAACAAGCCGGTTGACCCTCCCGCTGTCCTTGGGTTTCAATTAAGCAGTTAACAGTAGACGGCGCCAGCCGCGGCATATGTCCGTGTTGAGGTTGGTGCCTTCTGTTGGCAGAAAAAGGTAATACACTTTGTGGCAGATAGAAGGCGCCAATTCTAATTCTACAGCGTACACAAACATATGACAGAAACACTATTACATTGTCTATAAGGACTTTGCATATGATGTGCACTGCTGGCACAACAGGCTAGTGTGTTTGAAACCATTCTATGTAAATTATTACATGCCAAATAGAACTCCTTAAAGTAAACTTGTCAAAAACAATGTCATAATAAAATGGCATTCACAAAATAAGGTGTATTAGATTTTAATGCCATTACATAATATGCTGTGAAATTGTTACATTTACCTTACAGAACAAAACAGTTATAGTTGAATAGATCAATAAAGTAAACACCATGCTAAATAGCCTTCTATAAGTAAACTTGTATCTATGTTTTACTCACCATCACACACACAAATAACTAAACTAAATAGATAAGACTGATTAACGATTTAAAAAATTAGCTTATTATTGAATTTAAGCTGCAATATTTTACATGTTCTAATATCAGCTATAGTTTCCAAAGCTATTTCTGTAGATTGCTGTCATATTTAAGCAATCACTGCCACAGCTTTGTTGTTTACAATTCTGCCAAACATTTATGCGCGGCAACTATGAAGTTGCAATAGTGCAACCTGCAATAGAAGACCAGTCATCTATTGTCTCAACCACTACACAACCACTACAATATGGAGGCTACCAAATGTTCGGCTCATTGGAGACACTAGGGCTTTCTTGCCATAACATAAAAAATGACAAATTCAGTGTAACAAGTGCAGGTTTGTTTTTAAATCTGTTGTCAATAACCTCTCCCTGCACAATGGAAAAATGCTCAATGGAAGGTTTAAGTAGGATTACTTCCCAGTAATAAAACTTCAGGATTTTCCACCACAACAAATAATTGTATTGATCTAAGAACAAATGCAGAGTATTTTGAAACGATTTACCATAACTCCTGCTCACAAAATTCCCCAAATGTATAACTTGCTCCAAGAATGTATTAAGTTGACCTCACATGTAAAATGGCTTGTGCTCTACTGACCTAAGAATTGAGAAGAATGTAAATATGCAAATATATTTATTAATGACAAGCTAATACACATTAATATAAAAAGTGTGTACTAGGTCATTCTGTGTGTAATTAATACATGCAATATAGTGCCTTTATTCTGTAAAGGAAATAAAAACAAGCAAGATAAAAATAAATACGACTAATAAAATAAAAATATACAATCCATCTCTGTATAAGCTGCCTTGAAACATATTAATGTTCTCACATACACTCCTAAACATATGTATAAGCTGCCTCGATCGTTTACATTCTTAAAATTAAAAATATAATACAAAAAAGGTACTTCAGTACTGACACTCAATATCACCAGTAGAGGTCAGAGCAAGCATACAAATATACCTTGACAAACAGGCACTGTGGTAGCCTATGAAAGTGAAAGTGATGAAGGTCTAGGAAAGGAAGAGGTTTTTTCTCAACGTGTGTTTGAGCTCAAACTGGTAACCTGTTCCAAGATTCTTCTTGTTGTAATTGTTGATCAATCCATTCACATGAGTGTGAATATCAACAAGATGCATTTTTCTGTTATAACAGGAAGACAAATATATTCAATGTTATAAATAGGAAGATATTCAAACAAATATTAAGACAAAAGTATTATCTGAAATTACATCAATTTCTCGTACCTGTTTTGGCCTTTCTGTAGAGTGTCTGCCAAGGCCTTCAGATACACAGAGCGATGGTCCCTCTGCTCTAGCTGGTGCTCATCTGTCCAACAGTGACTCCAGAAGATGTCAGCATCCCTAGGCAGCCCGCCTAACCCATCCGTCTCCAGACACCCATCCCCGTATGCTTTGCTGCTACAGGCCTGTGGCTCGGAAACACTGTATCTCTGGATAAAGAAGAGTTTGGGCTTGCCGGCCATCCAGGGGCAGGATTCTGCATTGAAGAGGCGTCTGAGTGAATCTAGACGCAGGCCAGTGTCGCAGGAGTCCGTAGCCAGGAGGTCTGTGGGTGTACCCCGGCTGATGATGCAGCAGACAAAGGCTTCAGACTGTTGGTTTTCCTTCTCGCTAAAAATCCCCCTGAGAACCGACATGGTGTCAGCTACTCCCAGCCACTTATGGCTGACTACCTTGAAATGAAGACTTCTGAATGTGTGCTCCATCATATCTGCAGGTAAGATATAGTGTCATCAGAACTTTATATGCAGCACACGTATTTGCAAAATATGGGTGTGTTTTTCATATCGTGTAGAGTACAATGGGATCCTATAGCATTTGAACTTGAAGTTGTCTTTGTAATGCAATGAATGTGAAGTAATCCAGCATCAAGTATCACTTGTTGAAATGCAATGCTTTGTTTATCATGGCCACTTTCCACTATACTATGCATTGTACTGCGTTGTTTAGGAAAACATCTGCTAAATAACCAAAATGACGTGGCAGTAGGAGTCACTAAGAATAGATCTATGCATATATAGGCAAAGTAGATTCTGAAGCTCACCTCCGTCATTGCCAACACAATCTATTATAACACACACTCCTCTTGGATCAGCATGGAGTTTGTATTCATCCAGTGAACTCTACATATAAATGAGCAGACAAAGCAGGGATTAAATGATGCACCTTGCAGTTTAGACATGAACAATAAGAAACAACGTTTTACATTTATCTCCTCCAAATCAGGAAGGACTAAAATTACCTTTCTTCGCTGTATAGTCACTGGGGCTGAAAAACAAAAGCCAGAATTTTGAGATCCGTTATAAGTTATATGTCTCCATTTACATAAGCAATGGTGTATTAGAGGTGGGCAACTGGAATGTCTATATTGGTCCATACCCATTTACCTTGCTTTGCTTGGGAAACTATTAAACTAATGGATTGTTCTTTTGACAGGAAATATGTTTTGCTGTTCATATTTGATTACTTGGTGATTGTAAAGGCCAGCCAGGTGGTTGAGATAACTGACTCAAGCTGACAGGCAGGTGTTACTAAGATTCAAATGCTGTTGCAGTTTGTGATGTCACAAATCTTATACTGTAAACCAGTGATAAATTAGTTGTCAGTTGTCTTCCTAAGCAGGTGCAAGATGTTAAGACTCTTCACATTCTCTCTCTTGCTAGCTACACACTGTTTTTTTTCTGAAAAAAGCTGTTAAAGTCCCTCTTATAACTTACCAATATGTTGTAACTGTCCATGCTTTGGTTGTTGTACAGAGGGGCAAAACTTTTGGCTAGTGTATGAAATCTGCAGCAAAAACATGCATTTAAACATTCTTTATGAAGACATATTCCAGGAAAGTTTTGGAAAATATGGAGTGTTCTATACTTACTGGAGCTCTTAACATTTGCTTCTGTGTTGTTTGACGAGGCACAACTGACCCTTGTTGAGATGCTACAGCTGTGTAAGAAACAGATATTAATTATTGGCTCCCCATTTACCCTGCTAAATGTGTAATAGCCTATGAATGCGACCATTTCATGAATCAGAGATCATCTGTAAAATTGTACTTTTATGTCAGGTTAGATATCATTTTGATACAACAGTAAATTAAACATTAATCTTTTTGTAACCAAGTTGTCAGGGTGAAGAGAGGCTACTTAGAGAGTCCCATTCAATGTGCAGCCCAACCCAGCACAGCTGATGCATATAATGCATATAATTATGCAAACATCCTGGTGGATCATGGTCACACAAGCACTGTGTGAATAGGTATTATAGACAAGAGTATAAGAAGTGATTAAGATATTGAAATTAATGTAAAGATTTCTACTTACTTGACCCTTGGAACAATCTGACTTTATTGGCAAGGTCAATCCGGCCAATATTTGTCAGACATTGCTCTAAAATATCAAATCTTTCAGACGATATCATGTCCAGCTTCTCCAATTCAACAACAATGTCGAGAAAGTGCTATCATGGAAGAGAAAGGGATTTGTATGAATTTATTTGAAATGTCTGCAGCTGCAGTCTGTGCAAAAAATAAATTGCAAAAATGAAAGTGAAAATATTTTCCAAATTTCCTTTTTTGACGAATCACTAACCGAGCATGGAATTACACCATAATTGATCATGCAGGACCACACTTAACATAATTAACATTCAGGCAGTTAAGCACCAACAATTTAATGACACAAATGTTCAACTATACACTTCATTGATTCATTATTTTACCTTTTCACCCTCTATCTTCTCTCGAGAAAGTGTATTGCTAAATAAGAACTTAATATTTTTCAAATCGTCTTCGGTTATATTCTCATTTAAATGGGCCATCAGTACCCTGAAACAACACAAGATGACGATTGTTGGAAGTCACATTTAATCAAATTAATAAGATACAGACATCATAAATAACACATTTTCTTACCTGTGTCTTGGAAAAAAATGCATGGGTGTCCTCTCTACCTCGTCTTTGTTTGTTCCAAACACTTTCCTCAGAATATCAAAGCGTTGCAATACAAATAAAAGCTCGATGAGACAATCATTCGTATGACCACGTAGCTGAGTTTTTAACATCTCTTTCATATCAGGCACAGTGTCTGTATCCAAGCCAAATAGGTAAAAAGCTGTCCTACATTCACCAGAGTTGAGCAATCGAGAGATTTCATTAATTGTGGTGAGCTGTGAATTACTCAAATTAGCCATTGGTGAGAACGCTTGTTTAATCATTGTAGTAGCAGGGATACTTCAGACTTTGGGACTGTATTGTAGTACTGTAGGCTGCTGTCCAGGACTTTTCTCCTATTAACGCAAAACAGATAGAGTTGTGTTAAGTTTCAATTGCAATTCAATACAATTAATTTGTCTTTCACGTAGCCTAGACACAACTATAATAGTACGCTATTCGCCATTTCCGTGTTTTATACATTGTCCTGTCTTAAAGCACAATATCGTTGTAGATTAGGTATACGCACTCGAGTCGACAATACGGCGAATCAGCCGAATAATACTAAAAGGCTACGTTACATTTTATAAAAGTTATATTATTTAAACTGCCTACCTTAAGGTGTTCGGGATAATCGATTAACTTAGCATATGGACAAGTGAGGCCGTGCGAATTTGTCTTAGCGTTTATGTAACTTTCCGTTCAGTAAACGAAACAGAAATGTGGGCTCGGTCATGGGTGACGAATGACGATAAAGAAGCCCACACAAAATGACACTAGATCATCTAACCGATTCTTTAGAATGTATGATCACTGGCGAAACACGTTTTCTTATTTTACAACAGCTATTTAGGCTACATTACATAATACAAAACAAGATAATACAAACTTTGTTGATTACAAAGCAATACGGTGTTGTGACGGAATATCACTACAGTAGCGCCTTCCGTACAACCCGACCAATAGTAACGCACTTGGGATCAACACCATTGCAGTGTGGGATATCAGCGAGGGTGCTTGCTTCTCTCTGTGGAACCATTCAAATGATATCCGACCCCCGGTCAGTCAATTTAGCTGAGGACCAGACCATAATCGAGCTACTGTTTTGGGTGAGTATTATTTCCTAACGTTTATTCTATTTGCCGGCGAGCTCGTGGCTTGGAACATCCTCAAATGTGTAGATGTAGATGGAGACTCGTCAAGGTGTTGTTGAGAAATGCATTATCCTTTCGGCTAGCACTCATGTAAGCATGCGTATAAACAGTGTGTCGTTTGATCATTTAGAATGATTCTCTGTTTGGATTTCGCATGTGTCCAATCTACCCGTACGCCAGTAAGCTTACGTTTAAAAAATGAGAGACGCTATTATTTAAAAAGAATAACAAGATACGTTATCAGTAGGCAACAATTTCGGCACGACGCCGGTCATCACACGGGCTTTGTGGAATCGTTTCGTATATATCGACAGCATAACTGACTGATGAGACTTGGACCAGGTGATGCCCGAACTGACCGCACCAGGCATGGTGTAGTTTAGTTTCCCATTTGTGGCTGGTGTGGGGTCACGGTCGGGGCTAGCTGTAGCTACGCTAGTGACACACACAAGCTAGCCAAGTCAGCTGGCGAGCTAACGTTAGGTTAGCTAAGTAACGTACGTGTCAGGATTCGTGGCATCACGAGTGTTGTGGACAACCATCAGCCCCTTGCGTGAGTAACCAAGAAATGAAAGTAGTGGTCTCCTATTTGTTATTTCAAAAGAGGTTATATATGTGTATATATACCGCAAAGTAGCCTACTTTTACAAAAACCAATTCATGTTTACGTAGGACCTTGAGTTGAATGAATGGACCCGTCTTTAGCTAGCTGGTATGTTCAGAGGCAAATGTGTGATCAGTGTTATGTTAGCTGGTTGGCATATGAGAGTGATATTTATGATTAGTCATGGAGTGTTTGACAGCAAATCACGTTTTATAGGGAGACTTCTTAGATCGTACTGTTCACTAGTGGTGTGCTAAGTTATAGGGTAGATTGTCAAATAGTGACTTAATATCAGCTGTTCATTTTCAATTATTCTTTCTCTCTCTCACCATGTGTTCTGGGACAGCAATGAACAGAGCTGGGCTCTATTTTACACAGAACTAGTCACCCACTTTGTGTTAATTTAGAGGGATAGTGCCTACAGAACAGCAGGATGTATAGCCCAAGGTCAAGTTCAAACAGTGGAGACTGACAGAGAGAACCTCAGGGCTGACTGTAACTGCATTAGGATTTCTGCTGCTGTGGGGCTGAAGAATGCTATTTATAACTACCTTCAGAGTAGCTGATTGTTACTGGCTGAATGGTCCAACTTCTAATCACCTGCATGCCCCCACATGCACACAGCAAAACAATATTTCGTGTGTGCACATTACGGAAGGCCTGAACACGCTGTGCAATGGCGCTGTCTGCTTTGCCCTCCTGCAACCACCTCTCTCCCTCCCTGCCACCCAGAGGGAGGCACATGCCTAGAGGATCAAAGCTGTAATTAGCCTGCCATGGATTAGCAGCGGGGACTATTCTCCACTGTACGCACTCCCACAGAGGCACAGGTCCAGAGCACACAGGCAGCTTACTCCCAAACATTCCTACCCCACCCCACCCCTCATTTCAGATGCAGAATTAGCCAGGCTCCGCCCCAATTATTGCTCTCAGCTGAATGTTTGCTGAGGTTATAGGCTGGAAACCCTGTAGACTTTAGCGTTTGCACAGCCACCCTCCTGGCAAACGTAGCATAGCTAAGTGCAAAGACGTTGAAGCTAACCGTGTTTCGAAATGGTGGTGAAGCTTGACGAATCAATAAAATAAAAAAAAAATAAAAAAACAGTTGTAGCATCCCTGATTGGTTTAAAGGCAGTCCAATGGTTTCAAAATGTACTAGAGTTCTACTCCCAGTAGGAGGCAAGGACTGCCAACACTGTCCAATGGATCGTGACCAGACCCTATTCACCAAGTGAATTTTGGGTTTGGCTACACCAGGCTACTGTAAAGTAACCAGCCGTTTGGAATAAGCAGACCATCCACCAATCCACCCTACCCCTCTGCCAAACACACCCTGGAGAGGCATACGAGCACGATGCCATATATTGATTACTGCACTGTCAGTTGCATGCTTTTATTATGTATCTTTATCTATACTAGGGCCAATAATGTTACATGCAGGCAGCCAGAAGTTAGCGCTGTCCATGTCGATTGCATGCAGCGAGACAGCAGTTGCGCTGCTGACTTGTTATGCTTCCAACACTGTCTGTGTTGGTTCACTCCAGTGATGAACAGCAGCATCCCCACATCGCTAGGCAACGTCTCCCTGTCAGCCAAAGGAAAAATGCACTCTTGTTTTTAATACATGATTGGGGGCAGGTGTACTTAGGAACTGGACAAGAAGCAAAACTGGCATACTGTCTTGGTTGGTACTGGTAAAGTTAGGTTGTATGCTGATATTGAAGTACAGTGGAAGTTGTACTCATGGATGTGTATAGAAGGTTTAACTAAAGTTCAGTATTAGCTTAAAATATATCTCTACAACGTAATAGCTCTCACCTTATCTGTGAAAATGTTTTTGTATTGTTTATATGACAGTATTTCTGTCGCACCCTCTCTATCTAATAGGGAACTGTACATTACAGAGTAGAGCCTGTACTATTGACTCAGTATGAACTGTTCCAGTGACTTGCACCTCTGTTAAGCACAGGTCAATAACACACTGAGGCCACCTCTAACCTCTATCCCACTCAAGTACAGGTCCCATTTCCACTGGACTTTCACAGGCATGTACAGTACTGTGTGTGTCAACAGTAACACCCGGCATGAGCTCATCTAGGCCACATTTTGTTCCTTTTTTCTGGAGTACTCTGTGAAGGACGTTGATGTTTAAACTATATTTGGATTCACTGTGGGATCCTCTCGCTTAGCCACTAATTTGGAAGGATATGGGAGTCTACAGCATATTTCACTCATATCACCAAAAAGCTGTGTCTTTGTTATATATTTAAAGTCCAATATCATGCATGTAGTGTGGGATGGGTTAGCTTTATTCTCTGGACTGTGTGGTTACAGACCCCACATTATTGACATCTCCCCCAGCCCTAAAAATGTAGTTGTTAGCTTTTACAATTGGTTCTTTTCGAGTATAAACTATTCTTTGTATTTATATTTTTATATATAAACTTTAACCCAACAATAATATAAACCCACATATGTGGTAGGTTCCAAGGACTGAATGCATAGCACTGGTAGTTTAGTTCTTCATATAGTTTAGTTCTTCATATAAAAAAAAGTCTACATAATATGACTTCCACATCATTCCTCAATACAGTTGAATAATTATTTGTATTGAAATGTACTGTAAAGTGTATGACCACCGGCTTAATAGCAGATGTCCTAGAAGCCATGGATGCTGGGTGTGAGGACATCACACCAGAAGCTTGTAGTGGCATACAAGGAGATATTTACGACATTGCATGGCAATGGTAATATTGGGTGTGATGTCTAAAGGAAATGTTTTGCGTATACGTAAAAAAAAAAACACTTTACAGCTTGACTGTCTACAATTTACAGTGCTGTATCATTGTTTTGCTTGGCTCTAAATGCATTTGATGCAGTGATCAAACTACTTTTTTTTTTTTTATTGAGAATTACAGTATTTTGTGCTGCATACTATTTTGAGTGCAACATTATTTACCCAGTGAAGGTAATTTTGACACATACTTAGTATTTTGTGTACCTTTGTGTTTATGCAATAAGCAGGGCAAGTGGTGTACTCACTGATAAAATAGTGAGTACAACATAAGTTTTGAATTTTAAGTATCTTGGGGGCTTTTGCAAGTGACAGGGTTGTTGTAAACACTGACTGTTGTGGGTTATGTGGTTAGTTTTGGTTATGTGTTTCTGAAATTGTGTTTTTAAGTGATTATGAACAAATTGAATAGGAAGAAATGGCACATCATGTCCAAACACAGTGGATAACAACCAAGTTTATTTTTGTTATTTTGTTTTTTGATAACACACGTTTTCTTTGTATAAATGGTCACATTACAATGTCTTCAGTTGCAGCGTGTCTCAATGGACTTCTAAGAAATGTAACTTAAATTCAGTTTATCTTGAATGACAATGTATGGGGTGGGCTTATTTTATCTTGCTCCAACGTTGGACACATTATATAATTATTGAGCTGCTTACCTACTATAGACACTTTCAATGCTAACAACATAAACAAACATTCATTTCTTCTATTGGTTTCCTAAAAAATATTAACTAGACATTGTTATAACCAGTCAGCTAATGTAGTTTACTTAAATGTATTTCTTTTGTTTGTTATCAGACAATCTCTAACTTAAGACTAGAGGGAAGACTGTAATTGATATCGTTATGTATGTGGAACTCTGCCAGAAGTTAACTTTGGGCTAGAATATTGAGCATTCGCAGGAACATATGATTTTGTTGTTACAGTTGAAAGTGTCTGTTAGATTTGCTGCAGTTGTTTATTTTCTGCAGCAGCCAGGTATGTTTAATTATATCCAGTAAGTTACACTGAATGGTGAGAGACTATTATTATTATTATTATTATTATTATTATTATTATTATTATTATTATTACTATTATTATTGCTTTCCAGACTTTAGAAAATGATTAGACTTGATAATTTAGGAAGTGGTGAGACAACTTGCATCTTGTCAGGCCAGGCTGACAACCATGTATTCCTTGGTACTCAGCAGGTTTTTTTGTGGCTTTTTGGCATCTGAGGTGGCAGTCTCATCTGCCTCCTCCACATCCAGGTAGTTCCTCTGCCAAGGAGACCCGGGCTTCAGTCCTGCAGACACCCTAGCAGACTAACACAGTTCATGAAATCTCAAAGTGGTCCTTTTTGTTAGCCATGCTGACTGGGACATGGTAGCTTCTCCATGGAGTTGTAATTTTGTATTAAACATTTTTGTATCAGTAAGTAAAGGTTTACTGGTGAACTTTGGTTACACACCAGTCAACATTGCTAAATACTGTGGATTTTAGGGAGTCACGGTCTGTAGTCTGACTCTGAACAGACGTGCGGTGAACTATTCCCAGCTTTCATAACACAAATAACCCCCCAGGGATACCAATTTCCTAAGGGTGCAATCGACAAATCTGCCATTACACCGCCAGAGCCCCAAAGACCCTCCCTAGATGAATGTTTTGAAACACAACACTGCACAAGAATGCTTGCTGTGGAGGGACGGTGAGCAGATTGTGGTCCTCCGGAGTGTTGCCTGCATGCAGGGAGTGGAGAGGAATGCTTTCTCTCTTTCCAATTTCACTTTCAAGCCAGAAAACTTTTGTTTTTTTGACCTTGGCTTCAATCGCAAGGGGAAATCCAGACACAAACTCGAGAATGTACCTTAAATGCCAGCTCATCTCTCTTATATCTGCATTCCGGAGGCCACAGATAGAAATAAATCATTTTCTGGTTCCCCGTAATACTACTAATGTACAGAGATGTTCTGCTGGGGAACTCTTGCTCCAGCGTTTTAATATTAGCTATGCCTTGCAATGTGAAATATGTCAGACATCCACAATGAAGATTTATTCAGCCCCTCTCTTGGTGGTAAAACCGTATGCTTGCAGACCAGTTTATATTATGGTGCCCCTGTAGAGCTTATGTGTATGATTTATTTATCGCCCTTGTTATTTCCTAACAGAATGTTTGCTTACGGTTACTGGTGGTGTATGACGTGTTTTACTGTTGACAGTAGTACTGATTGTGAGACAGTTTGGATATAAACGTCAGTTAAATGCTATAAATGTGTGCTTTATGCAACACGGGGGCATATATAGTATACGAGCATGATCTGCGTGGGTCGACCTCGTGACTCAATTACTGCTGTAGATAGGAAGGTGGCAGCTGCCTTTCACCTGTGCTGTTTACTTGTCGTGTGTGAGCTCGTGCGTGCGCCCGTCTCAGCATGCTGTTGCTCCAGCTGCAGCAGCAGAGCTAATTTTAGACCGGGACATGTGCGTATGCTTCAGTTGCCCGGCCTATGGCAGGGGAGGTAGAGGATGCGATGGAGGATTCTCATTTTCTCTCTCTCTCTCTCTCTCCTCACTCATCCGTGACACCCTGCAACTGAAGAGGGCTGCAGTGTGTGTGTGTGGCCTGGGTGGTAGTCCTGTATGCGTACATCAGAGGTGTGTCTGTGCTGCCTGCTACCTCCCTGACCTTTCCACTGCCCAGGTCTTGCCTTTGTGCATTAGCTCCGTGTTCACCTGGCTTTGTTAAGCCCATGCTGCGTCATCTGTTGGTAAGAGCTGCTCAGCTAGTGGGTGAGAGAGCCTCCAGTCAGTATGACTGTTGCAGGACGGAGATTACAGCACACTATTAGAATTAATCTCGGTTCTCGAGGTGTGTGTGTGTGTGTGCACCTCTGTTACAGCAGAGATTACAGAGTAAACAAATTCACAAGCAAACAAAACTGAGTGTTGAGCAGAAAATCCCCAGTGACTGTGAGAACACATGTTGGGTGGCTAGTTGGCTCGTTTGTGTGCAACACAACACCAAAGGGTCATGACATTGTCCCAGATTCCCATTTTTAGATTAACCTCCATTCAGTAATAACATCTCACATAGCCTCAGTCCTCAGACAAAGCATATCACTATAGGGAGGAGCTTGTAGTCACCATGTATTTGTGAGCATGCTAAAAGCCTACCTACTGTACCACCTCAAAATAGCTGGCTAATGCTATCAGAGTTCTATGGATGCTATATACGCTGTATGATCACACACACATCCTATCATTGAACGGTGTGTTTGTTCTTGCGCACAGCGTTTGTTTTGGTTAGCTATTGCTATTGTGTCACATGCTGACGCCTGTTTGCTAGCAGTAAGGTGACCCGCCATGTGAGGAGAGAGTGAGACGTAAAGCAGAACACACAGAGCTCTATCCAAGGCCAAAAAGGAGGTCAGAGTTGCTGAAGATCAATAATTCATGGGAGACTGGGCCACACTGACCTTGAAAAAATCCCCAGCATGGGACCGTTGAAACCTGGCACTCACGTCATTTAGGACAGAACGGTGAGGTTGAGACACGTGCACTTACTGTAGGTCTCACTGCTTTGTGGTAGAACTGTTAGTATTCGGGGGTTTTTATTGAACTTGACATGAGAGTTATGATGTCAACCTCATACAGACTCATAAGAACAAGACAACTATTGTATTTAGCCACACTATGGTGTTTGAATACACTCAACTAATATGATAAAAGCATTAGAAAGTACCAAGCAACAGTACATGCCCACCAATAGAGCAGGTTAACTGGATCCTGCTACCTAAAGTTTAATTGACGTTAAAGAGATAAGCAGTGTACACTGAAACCTAAGATATATATTTTGCTATTGAATCTCATTCACAATCATTCAGAAAGTACAGTTCTTCAACTACACAGTTGATGGTTCCTGTTTTGTGTGTGTGTGTGTGTGTGTGTGGGTTCGGTTTGAGTGGAACCTTTTGCGTATAGGCATGTGATCTCATCTCGGCTTGTATGCGTCAGCATAGTGTTTCCTATGGGGAAAAACTGAATTACGGAGGGAACTGTCATGAATTTCTACTATGATCAAGAAATGCTGGTTTTGGTTCCGCATTGTGTTAAAATTAAAACAAGGTACAAAATTGTCTGTCACTGTCGGCTTCCCTTTTTTGTATGGTGGGGAGAGGCTGTTCTCTAGAACAAGTTTATTGCCAAAGGGAAGTTTGTTTTGTTTAATAACTCACTTAATGACAGAACTTCTGTAAATCATCTGTCTGTAATGACTGAGTATGTGGCTTCTTAAAATAAAATTCAGCTCATGTACACACAAATGCCAAACGGGCTGCTATGAAATGAGGTGTAGGCCTTCGCAGCAGGGCTTTGCAGCATGAGAGTTGCTAATGTGTTGCCTTTTTGGCAGCACTCTACTTAATTGAAATAATCATTAGTCGGATTGCCATTCTGTTATTGAACCTACTCTGTCGACGAGCCCTAAATAAATACTAGGTTCACATGCAAAAAGAGTAGCCACAGGCTCTGTCCCTGACATACCAGTACTAGCCTGTGTTGATTAGCAAGTTCCCAGACAGTACTGCTGGATGTAGTGCTAGCATCTTGAAGTGCACAGCAGGCCACCAACAGGTAACAGCCCTCTGGGCCTCCAGGGCAGAGGAGCCAGTCGGGGGAGATGAGAGCACCTGTTTACACACAAGTTTACACACAAGTTTACACACAAGTTTACACACAAGCTCACCTACTGATGGAATGAGCTGTGTCGATACTTTGATTTCCCCTACAGAACGCTGTGTGTGTGAAAGAAAATCAATTATTATTTTGCTTTGTGCCATATGTTTACTTTTAAAGCCACAACACCACACATTAGTTTCTCAGTAATGAGCCTATTATATTATTCCTGTGTAGGGAGGTACTGTAAGCCTAACCTATGTGGGAGGGTCATGCACTCTTGACTTTTAAACTTGACCTGTTTCTGGATACAGAGCGATTGTTAAGCACTGACCTCGCAGTAATGTTTTGTGTGTGAAAAGGGACCCAATGTGTAGACACACTGACATTCAGACCTCAATACTATCGTTTAGCCATGCCATTGTATACTGAGGACTAAAGTGTCATAAACAGGATGGGTTGGCACTCCTCTACTCCCTTCTGGGCTCCAGCGCAGGACAATGAGCAGGTCCTTTGCATAAAGGAGGGGTTGCTTCTTAGAGGAGGGCGGAAGGAATGTTAAATCTAACTATTATTTTTAGTCACTGGAACCAAACCCTGTATGGGAAAAATACGAGTACTTTTAAATTTAAGGTTGCATTCCACTTAAATATGCACTGCAACCAATGTTGAACTGAGAACAGAAAGGGCCTCATGCTACTCTTTAAATGAAATGTATTGACTAATTGTTAGCCTATATACCCTGTTGGTTTTTAGATTTGGTCCACAGGGAGTTTGGTTAAAAGCATTTTATATCGATATTAACATCATGTGAAAAGGATGTACCCCTCTAAAACGTCCCCTAAATTTTTTATTTTAATAATTGTATCAACCATATTATCTGAGGTGTCTGTGAAATGCAGTTGAACTGTGCAGCAGCACTTAACATTCACTTGCTTACTGTTCCTTTTTTATAAAGGATTAATATGGATGCATTATCAATGGATCTTATCTGGTGGCAGGCAGCTACTTGATCTGCGGTGTGCTTAGATGGTATTTAGGGAGGCAGAAACCGTTTGGTACAATATTGTTCTTAATATGCACACTGTGGACTAGTCTTTTAGCAAAGTCAGTGTCACAACAATGGTCCATTTTAGTGTAGTGATTTCTTGCATTGCCCTGCATCTAATAAGCAGTGCCGTTCTTAGGCTAGGTTTAGAAGCTAGATTAAGGACCCTGTGTTAAAACCTGTATGCTAATTATAGCAATGCGATCTTCCTTCCGCCTTTGTGATTTTACGCTGCACTCCCACCCTCAAGTCCAGACCAGCTTTGATGTCTTAAGACTTTGAGCAAAAATCTGCCACACTAAACAGTCACCATGTCAGTAAAAGCAGTAGGCTGGTATAAATGTGATCCTCCTCAACTGAGTTACTGAATTCCCAAGCCACGACATTGCTCTTATTTATTTAATCTCTCGTGTTGACAGGCAAGCAGGATCAGGGGGGTGGGGTGGAAGGGCGGGCACACAGGAAGCGTTTATTCTGTCCGCTGTGAACTGTGCGCACACAGGAACACTGTGTCCATATCCATTTTGTACATTCAGACATTATCACTGCCTTTTCTTTTTGTGAGAATGGAATATGAGAAGTTGATTTGCATTCTTCTAGTTATTTGGTATCCCCATTTTATCCATGTGCAAGAAATAATGATATATTTAAACCTCTAGCAATGCACAGTGTACTCATCATTTATGCCTTGTTCACGTGGCCTAGACCTGTTCTTGACTTCAGCCCGAGTCATATTCACCATGTCTTATTATCACCTAAATAAATGGCTTCCAATAGATAAAGGCAGCACATTGCTCTTCTAGACAGGATATGGGTTTCTACCTAGTAATTTCCTTAGCTCACAGTGATGGATTGCTAATGTGAGCGTCCTTCAGATAAATACGGGCTGTGCTTAGGAATTCTTAATGTCAAGTAGAGCCCTATGTGTTGTGCCCTGAGAGGCCTTCATTCTGTTTACTGCTGTCGTCCTACCCTTGGCATTTACTTACTCTGCCAAGTAAATTCTGTAAGTTGCCTGGCAAAGTGTTGCATAGCAACACTTGGAAATGAATGCAAACTTGGCCATCTCAATGACTCAAAATAATGTACAGATCTCTAGTTTGTGATTCCATGTTTTTCCCTTCCATTGTGAGAACAATGCGGTCTAGATACAAACAAGTGCTATCCAAAACTGAGAAATGCAAACACATAAGAACATGACCGTTCCATGTCAGTGTGATTGACAGATGATAGGCTTATCCATTGTCGTTACAGGAGACGGGCAGCGATTGACAGATGTGTGGCAGTGCAGAGACTCCCGTTCTTCTCCCAGTGGAGATCTGAATTCTGGGACAGTGAGGTAAGATGCTTCATTGCTTTGTGTTTTTTATTAATAGTTAAAATGATATTGATTTGGTTTTAATTATGTTTTCATGACAACCCTATCCACTGAGAATTTCCCTTGTCTGTGCTTCGACATGTCGAAGGAAGCTTTTGGTATAGAGATAAAGAAGATATCTTTACTGGGCAATCGAGAATGTTGCACGCTCACACAAAGTGCAGGCATTTCAATTGTATGATTCCAAAAATGACATGAATCAACCATGTCCTTTTTCTTCTCCAACCATTCAAAGCAGTTCACCTCACTTCTGAAGGGTGTGGAATGTAGGAGCTTCGAGAGGTTAGGAGCTGGTTTTGTGATTTCTGGTGGTGGCGAATTCAAGGCCGATGATGGGTACTGTTTACATGCACAATATTATTCTGACCTGAACATGCTGCTGTTTGGTGCGTTTCAATTTCAAGGATAATGAAACACTAGGTGTTTTTATTTAAAGTAAGGGCATCACAATTAGCATGAGCATACAGCGTTCCAACACTAAGTATACAATAGCTACATCTGTTTTAGACTTATTATAAAGGCACAGGAACTCTGGACCCAGATGTCTTCCTGAAGGAGCTAATATCTTGTTGTACCAAACTGTTAATATTTGGTTTTGGTCACAGCATGTGCTTATTGGATGAGGAGCCAGTTGAATACTGATAGAAACTGAAATTTGTTTTTGACACCCAACTGGACATTGGTGAGCTATGAATAATTTGGTCAGATTGAGAAATCATTTAGAACATTCAACAGACTGACATATACATTGTATGAAGGCTGTGTCAGCTCGTCATTAGCCTTGTCATTAGCTCGCTGATGCTAATGTCTACATGCTATATATCCGTTTTGAAATTACAATATTAGCTATTTAATAACGGAAGGTTTTGAGAATTGCAAAGCTTCTAGTTTTTCATATGCTAATGAAAAATATAATTCATGTCACATATTGTGATTTAGAAAAACATAACTTTGTAAGTGATTCATTATCATATGATAAAGAATCACTCTAAAACGTAATTTCCCAGTATGATAAAGAATCACTCTAAAACGTAATTTCCTAGTTCAGCTTACAAAGTTCTGTTTTTCTAAATCACAGTATGTGACATGAATTCTATTTTGAACATTACCAAATGTTTCATTAAACATTAACATTTGTTCTCCACTGAAGCAGCCACATAACATGATTATAAAACTCATAAGTTAACAGAAATGAGTGGATTTGTAACAGTTACTTCAGTTTTACCCTCATGATGTCCTCCGTGTTAAAATGACCCAAATCATAGCTGTTTGTGGCAGATAGAACCTAAACCTAATTCTTCAGCTTACACACACACACATGGTGTGCGCTGCAGGAGGGTTGTGGTCCTGACAACAGGAGGGTTAAAAGGCACAAAAAACAAACTAATACAATTTGGTAATTTCCAAATACAAATACTAAATAATTAATAAATAAATACACACAGCAGTGACAAAAAAGACACAATCATACACAATCAGATGGCGCCATCTGGTGGCATAATTTGAGATAATGAAGGGCGACGGGAGGGTTTAGATCTGTCAGGGTGCGGCATTGGTTTTGTCTTGCTTCCATCCGAAGTACCTGCTTTTGTGACAGGCATCCAATTATCATGTGTTTTAACTAAATCATTGTCTATTTTAATAAATGTTTTAAAAGTTGGCTCTTCAGAGTAGGTGTATTGGAGGTTTGTGTGTGCGAAGCATGACTAGATGCTCAACCCTAGCTGTTTAATCATCAGCTTGGTGACTTGGCGGTCCGCCTGTTTTTATATCACCATCCGCCCGTATCCAAACAGTCTGTGGCAGATAAAAACACATATCCACCCCAGTGTGTACACACATGCACAATTTCCTTCGCACTCTTTAGCACGCACAGAAACATGGCTAATTTGTTGCTGCTCCAGTCAAACAGTGCTTGCTGTTTTTATGGGGTAATTAATGAGGGTGTTTTTCCATGGCGTGTTGTTCTATCGGCTTGTTATTTTGGGCACCGCGGTTTATTTTAGCTTCTATACAGTCAGGCCATTGATTCAGTTTGCTCGCAGTGCAGCATTGGAATAGCTTTATGCTTTAAGGCGCACTCTTCGATCGGCACCCACAGAACCCACAGCTCACCATTTATTTGGAACACAACTGTGTCTGAGCACTGTTGAGAGGAACGCAAGCCAGTCAGAAATGTGTAGGCTTCACAACAGTCTCCTTAAACGTGTTGGCTTAAACAGCCAGGACAGCTTAATGCAGGGGGTAGGTCACTCACAATGGTCTTTCTCTAGAGGAGGGATAGGCAACTGTGGTGTTGGATGAGGGCTTACACATTTTTGTACTTATTAACAGGGGGCCAAATTGCAAATCCCCACTCGCATACAGTAGTTCACAATCCTACTGCTGTTTCCTTATTACTGTGGGTCATTTATGTAAGAGTAATGGTGTGATATTAATAAGCCTTTAATAAAACTACTAACATTTCTATACTTGCTATTCAACAGGAAAAAAGTCAATGTTCAATTAACAAGCAGTGCTACTTCACATTACATATTATCAAGAATATGTGCGCAAAATGAATTAATGTATTTTCAAACAAACAATAATACATGTATTATTATCTCTCTAAACGTTTATCTGAAATGCTACTTTGTTTGACATTAACCAGAAAATAGCAATGTTGTCTGTTTTGACTACTTTGTCCACCTTGTGAGAAAAGGAACTGGTACATTTCTCACTCATCTCACTTTTTCCATTCCAGTTGTGGGTGTTTTTTGACATCACATTTTGACTTTTGCTCAAGTTTCTCAGAACTAATGTGTTGCTGTGTCTGCCCAGCCTTTCTGTTCTCTGCTCCACTGGAGCCATCATTTGTCCGTGTGAACGACACCGTGTTGAAGTTACACAGGGAGACACATTGCCGAATAAGCTAGCTGCTATTGCATCTGCATCTCTTCTTGTGTTCCGCCAACACTGATTGTCTCCTCCTCCTCTTTTCTCTCCACTTCCACTGTGTTGCTGTCAGGCAGCCAAGGAGGGGGGTGGGCTCTCTGAGGACCATGCTGGGGTCCGAGCGCGGCGTTGTGGAGGAATGGCTCTCGGAATTCAAGGTAAAAGCCCAACACCGCACCTCAGTGTGTGTGTGTGTCTCGCGTTGTCGATAAAACAGACCATATGTTCCTCATACTGGCTGAGGTGTTACACCAAAGTAACCTCTGCCAGCGGATGCGAGGACTGTGGTGAAGACTGTTTCTAAAACACTACTGTGAAGTAATTGTCACCTCGTGGCCATAGCGGAGTGCAAGCAGCATTAGATATGGCCTTGTGTCGGGGCAGGGTAGTGTGGGGGCGTGCGAGAGCGGGAGGGAGAGAGACTGATGAAGTGTGTGAGTCACCGCGTCAGCATGGCAGCCTGGGAACACTGTGTTCTGTTCAGCCAGGCCAAACGCAGAGACGGGACGCGATGCCAGATGCAGGCGGATATGGCGGTCTAATACTAATACTAATACTTATTCCGAGCAAATATTGAAAACCCTTCTTCCGTGGAATATTAAAACCCCGTTACCATGGAAACCCCACTGCTAAAGACAGGCGCTCACCTAGCAGGTGTTGCTCAGGGTTACGTGAGGGAACATGGTGAGAGCCGGGGCTCGCGCCAGGTCCGGTTTGACACGCCGCAAACATTAAAAGCATAGCTGCTTGAGCTGTGTTACATTCCTTAGGAAGTGAGTGTACGCTGCGGAATTACGTGTGACTGCATTCCAGGGTGTGTCACCGACTGCTTGCTATCCCGTATAGCTAATCACGTCCCGTTTGCACTTTTACAGGCCCTCATATGTTTGTGTTGTGTCTCTCCAGACCTTACCAGAAACCCACATCCACACATATGCAGGCAGCCTCCACCTGAAGAAGTCTCTGGTGCCAGCACTCTACAGAGTAATACAGGATCCTAACAATGAGGTGACGCGCACACACACACACACACACACACACACACACGCACACACACACACACACACACACACACACACACACACACACACAC
>JAODUG010013927.1:0-24025 GCA_027564795.1 Aphredoderus sayanus | reverse complement strand
GAGAGAGAGAGAGAGAGAGAGAGAGAGAGAGAGAGAGAGAGAGAGAGAGAGAGAGAGAGAGAGAGAGAAACCATGTGACTCGCACAGACCAGTCAGTTTACTCCATTCCACAGGATTGAAGTGTTCCGTGCCACCGCTAGATATAAATTACAATACATGTACCAGTAGCGTATTGGTACTACTGTATACCCACTTGAGGAAAACTGCAGTCAAAGCAAAGCAGCTCGCACAAACCGAACACAGTCCTGCACTGCGCTGTATGACAGCATGAACCAGTCTGCCCACTGAATTCAACAGTACAAAAGGCACTTCACATGCCTTTTAATCTTCATCACCAATAAATCTACAAAATAGGACTTATTGGACAGGGCAACTAAAACCATTAACCGCTGCAATCTTAAGATTGCAGCATTTAGAAGGAGACAGCATTCCTTTGCTAATCTGATGCATGTTGAAACACTAGAATACCGTAGAAGGTCTTTGTTTAACAGTCTCACAGACTCTTGCAAGGAACTGTTGAGATTTTCCTTACATTGCTACTACAAGTCGCCTCAAACAGGGGTCCATCTGGCTGGAGTTAACTTAGAACGGTAAGCTGCTTTGCCAATGCAGGCCAAGGTGTTGGTGAAACAAAGAGCATTCTGGTCATACAAAGATTAGGAGGCTTTGTGAGTTTAGAAACTACTGACCAGAGACTTTAGAGAGTGGACCTCAGTTGAACTTCAGTATATTTCTAAAAGTTTAAATACATATACAGTCTTATAAACAGCAACATAGTTTTAAAAGAAATACATGATGAATAAGGCCAAAATATATCTGTATTTCACAAATTTCACAGAACTACAAAAGCTATACTGTATGCCCAATACATTATGAAACACTGAGCTAAAGAACTAAGGCTGACACGAGTTGTAAATATAGAAGATTAAATCAGTGTTGACCGCATAGGATGTTATATAGGGCTAAGTGAATGTGTGAGAGAGAGAGAGAGAGAGAGAGAGAGAGAGAGAGAGAGAGAGAGAGAGAGAGAGAGAGAGAGAGAGAGAGAGATAATATGAGCACACTGACCTCTGCACCTCAGGCCAACGGGGGTGTGATTAATACATCTCATGGGCATGAAAGCTGTAGGCGTATAATTTCATACAGATGTTATCCTATTGGACTATACAAACATAGTGAGAAATGCTGGAATGTACATGAGATATGTATACAGTCAGTGGTATAAAATAGAACAAATGAGTACAAAAAAACTTCCTCCAATCAAACTAAATCTGCAATTCCTATTGAAGGCACCACAAGCTGGAATACAGTGTGCTACCACACAGTCCTTTAGATAGTGTTGGAGCTAGCTCAGGCATGTGATGCTGCCTTCTGATCAGCTCCTGGAGAAACAGCGGAGCCTGCAGTGAAATGCAGGAGTCAGCGTTTTACCTTCCAGCAGCTAACCTCTCTGTCTACCTATATGGATCACCATAACAAGGCCTCAGTTAGCACATTATGTAAGGACCGGAGGGTTTCTCCCACTCTTTTCTTCTAACCGACTGCTTAACACACACTCACATTCACACGGACAACACACACAAGCATCCAAATAGAGGCTGCAGTGAGGAAACTGTCATTATAGCATGAAACTAATGGTAAGCAGGGCTAAAAATATCTCCATGCACACACATGTTAAGTCACTCTTACTCACATGGTTGCTCACACACACACACACATACACTCAGACATGCTGGAATGGAAGCACTCAGGGTCAACGAACCATCCGATGGAATTCTGAGCTACTGTCTTACTGCAGTGAAAAGCAGTTACATTGCTGCTGTTTTGTGCAGATTTAAGACTTCCCTTTTAAGCCTGAGTCAAAGAACAGAGCTGCCTGAGGCACACACACACAGACACACACACACGCACGCGCGCGCACACACACACACACACACACACACACACAGGGCACAAAGCATCATTCTTTACAATGAGGGGGATACGGCACATTTGAACATCTGAAATTAAAGTTATGTATCTTACATATTTACTACCACGAAAGACAGACCACATTGACTTTGAATAATGAAATACCGGTATATGAAGAAATTCGCAATATGAATTATATAGGTATATGTACCTGTATGGATTAAACACATTCATCCATATAGCATCACTCTTTCCTCTCTATATCACTCTCTCTCTCTCTTGCTTTCTCTCAAAAGCAGTCATACTCAGGTCAGATGCATTATATTAGCCTGCCACAAACACACACACACACACACACACGCGCGCACACACGCACACACACACACACCTATAAAAAACATAAGCAGCACTACACTGCATACACTCAGAATTGTCCCAGCTGAGGTTTTGTAGGAACATGCTTCCTAAATATGATTACAGAATGTGCTTCTCTAGAGAGAAACCAGGCATCACTGCAATTGACATACCATGCGCAGGGCTGGGCCAAAAATACTAACAAACTCGTGCATCGTGCCATAGGCCTCGTTATTGATATAGGACAAGGACTTAACGGATTTTAACTGCAGCCATTCTCTTTTTCCACTGGCTATACCCCGTGTGTGTCTGTGCGTGTAGCCTACTGTAGATATGTGTGCGAACGTGATAACCTGCCCGGCAACTGCTAGAATAAACACCCTCCTCTCATTGAAGTGCCGGTTGCTTGAGCCTGGAGCCCTCAATCATTATAACGTGTCTATATATTTAAGCAGTTGTTGACAAATCCAACGTAAGCTGTATTCTTTTTTTTAGGCTATAGCCTATGGCTTGTAAGGTCAAATACATGATGAGGGTGTCGTTTCCATGACAACATGAGCCGTAGAAATTATGCATTCAATAAATGGGCGTGTCAACAGTGACAATAGCAGTATAATTACAGGCAAACCGCGATATTGCTATAATTATACAATCTACAAACGTGGAATAGGCTAGTGTGCAAGGGGCTAATTCAATAGACTGACTGTTCATCAGTCTGGGTGGGCCTTTGGCTGGTCAAATATAATATTGTCATACTGTGTGAGTATATAAAACTATGAGATACACTAGGTAATGCAAATAAATAAAATACACCTATACTATACAGATGAAGACTGGTAGGTTATAGGTGCTTTTCTTTAAGCGCATCATTTGCGCTCTGTCGTGACGCGGTGGGTCAAGTCAAGCACATGATGCTTGGCGATGCTTACCTCATTTTCTTGTCTTTTATTCAAATGCAGATGGCGACATAAAACCGATGAATACAAGTATCACCCTTCTTTTGTTTCTCCGATATTTCCCTTACGATTGGCAGTGATCAAGGTCTGCTACACAAGAGCCTATGCCAAGATTGGCCTACACCTTGTGTCCTATCACGTTACGTCTATAGGATTATTATAGGCGGCGGGTCTATGGCTGAAAAGCTATGCCAGAACACAATAGTTGTGCCCCCTCTTCTTTGTGATTCGCTGTATATCCTCAAGTCGGCTGCTTATTCTTAATTCCATGTTCAGGCGCTGTTTGTTATTGGCAAAAGATTGTGAATTGCGCTTGTCTGCAGCCGCCTCCCTGTTAGCACATTTTCTTCCTATTCGGAGTGTTTTGGTGAGGTGGAGATTTGAGAAAATATTGAAGCGTGCTAGGGTGACACAAGCGACTCAATGCTGCCCACTTGTGACAAGACGCGCAAATGCACGCCCTCCATAAAGACGCGCGCATACACTGTACAGTAGTTCCATTGCATAAACGCATGATCTCAAGGCCATTTGCACGTCTACATACTGTATCGCAGTTATATGTTCTATAGTTTTATATAGTTCTATGGTTAAATCAACTCCACAATGAAATGACACTTTGAAATGTTTAAGAAAACAAAATATTCCTCATAATTTAAAAAAAAATACATGAACAATGCCATTTTTAGACCCAAGTTTAGTTATAAGACAGTTTATTTTACATTCACTCTGACTATAATTGTCAAGGGATTTCAGCTGTAATAAACAGTCAACCTCTATTTCAAAGTTGCACCATGTAGCCACAATAATAACAGTAATATTAAAATCAGTTAAAATAAAAATGTGTTTATCCATGCATATTTGTCATCTTTGTTTGATTTCACTATTAAATGAAAAGTGTAAATTATTATTTAATTTATACCAAATGATTACGACAGAAGATATTATTATTATGACAATAATTTGGCATATATGAATATCTTAAATGCTTAGTGATTTTTATCCTGTTAATAAGTCAGCTGTTATGCTCATTGGGATTAAGCAGTGCATTATAGAAGATATATATATCCTTCTTTATGTCATGATTGGCTGCCTGCGCATACCCACACAGCATAGAAGTAAACAATTACAGTGCAATGGTCAGATACACCTGATCTGGACGTATTACAGATTAATAGCTATTTGAAACAGCTCACACCATTGGAAAAAAAACCCCACCATTTCATTTAGTTTGCCTGCCTTACACATTAAAGGTAGAGTAAGCGATGCTGGAGAAAAATTGTTGATATTGGAACTCAACATCCAAACAAATACACCCTTCAGTGCTCCCTCAGAAGCTCCACCCCCACATTGGACCCACATTACCAAGGCTGGATTAGTGTTGTGTGGTGCGGTATGGTCCGCACCAGTTTGTTTGTTTTCCTATTTACAGAGCCAGGGTTGTGTAGAAGGAAGTTGAAACACCAGATGTATTTCAGTGCACATACAGAACACAGCTAGGGGACCATGAGATATTAATTGAATTTGACTAAAAGTATATTGGATTTTAATCGCTTACCGCACCTTTAATGAGGATTCTGGTAGCCTGTTTAATTAACCACATTACATATTATTCTGAATGTGACATGGTTTCAAGTAAAATCACTTACATTTTGCCCATAACCATTCCCTATGTATATTTACATGTGTAGAACTATATGGGGTATTATTTAAAAGATAAAACCGAAAGCAAATTAAGTTGGTAATACAGGTCAATAAATTATAACAGATGCCTTTCTTGTTTTGAAGTATTCGAATGCATACCGTAATTTCAAGTGCCGATTGATTATTTGCAGATATCATTTTCCTGTGCAATGCAGAAGAGTTCATATCTGACTGGGTTAAAACAAAACTCCTATACCAGAAAGCCTTTGAGAAAGTGGCTAAGGTAATCGTGTCGATGGAAAGTCTAGTCCCAAAGACTGACGCGTTTTTTAAGCTTGCCGTGTTTGTCATGGCTTGTAGTTACAGTAAGAGAAAGAAGGAATTTCAGGGAAGGACGAAATCTACAGTATATAATAGTAGAAATAGCAACATTAGTTGTCTTTGCTATATATAATGTATCATTCTCCAGTGAATTCAGCATTGGTTGGTTTTCATGCACAATTAGTCAAATAAATCTGTGCAAGTAAATTGTTAAAGACATAAACTACTGTATATTTGACACCGCTCTGTATTTTTAAGCAAGGCAGAGTGGTGTTCTTAGGACATAAACATTGTATTGATAAGGCATTATCAATAACAGGGAAGGGGGTCCTGCTCTGGTAGTGCTTTCCTGAGTTGTTAAATACAAACTAAAATAAATGTTTATGACTAAGAAAATGTTAGTTTTTCCCCTCTTTTGTGTATAGATGCTCATTGAACTCCAGCTACCTGCAAGGAGTCATATGTTGACTGATCAAACATCGCAATGCTATTCAGTGAGTAATATGGCTCTAACAGAGGAGAAAATAGACTTCTACTGTCAAAAAGCTACAGCAGGAACGGTAAATAAACCAAATTGGATATGCTCAGAGCCTTTGGTTCTCTGTCTAGTATTCAATCCATTAGATTTGTATGTCTCATATAACCATGTCCAATATCATTGACATAGATATGGGACATGGGAATAATGGTAAAGGGGATATGTTAATGGTAAAGGGAGGTTCTTTCAAGTAATTTTGTTGAGTTCAGTTCAGTGACGATTCTCTTCATGCTTGATCCCTCTGTGTCGTTGTTTGGATGAAGTTGGGTTTGGTTTCAGTTTAGTGCAGTTCAGCTCAGCTCAGCTCATTGGAGATAGACCCTGTAGCACTCAGGAGATAGCAGTGTCTATTCCTCCCTTCTTGCCTACACTATCTTCCACTGCATCACGCTCATGTCCTTCCCCCCAGTCGACACCAAGAAGCTGTCATCGTACAGGAAGTTCACATTGGTAACATGACTGCTATGGCCACCGTAGGCATGGCTGGGAGCCTGAAAATTGAAAAAGGAAACCTGGACTTTATCTACAGTTTAATACAGATGATATCCACTCAGTATGTGTCTAGAGGATATTGGTAGATAGAAACTGTGCTCTGTTTACCTGCATTACTACAATAGTAAGTAACACTGTTGAGAGGTATCATACCCTGAACTGTGAACATGGATATGAGAACAGGTGGACCTTCCCAAAGTCGTCTCCAGTGACCAACAGGCTCTTTTCATTGGACCTGCAGACAGCGTTGATGTCCGTTCCGTCTGAGCCGTCCGGCCACAGCCCTGAAGGACAGAGCATTGGCATTACATCTCTCCTAGTCTCAGCCTCTTCCATCCATTAGAACTATGTCACATAAGTCACTCCTGCTGAACATCTGATAGGCCCCTGTTAGCATGCCAGCACTATCAGGGAGGGGGGTAGTACTGTATATTTTCATTGGTCTATACGTAATTCCGGTATGAAGTAAGCGCAGTTCCGTTTCATTGAAACAATAACCATACTTATTTAACATATTTTTAGACTGCAGCCAGTCAGACTTGTTTTGTTGAGTTTAGTATAAGGGTAAAGTCCAATTTAGTCAATGAGTTATATAGTTGGTCATCATGTATGTCAATCAAAATACCTCTCCAGTCAAGTAGGCGGGTCTTGACGCTGTGTCCAAGACTTTATGAAAATAAAGGCTGGCTCCGCGAGACTACGACCAGCAGCCCTTCAACACCATTCACTCAGGAGAGGAGGACACTTACCAAAGACGTGGAAGGCCAGCGTGCATGTGCACGTAGCCCAAGGTATATCTCTGGTGGTCTCCACGCTCACCACCTGCTTACACACGGATGGGATCCCTACGAGGGCAAACACACACAGACACACATGTTGTGTCTAGTATCACTTCACTATCAGTGCTAGAGTGCCAACTGTTACCAAAGCAAAAGCTCGTATCACAGCTGTTATTGTGGCAATGTGTTATTCCTGTGATACTGAGAAAATAATCTGCATCTACAGTATATCAGAACATTGGGAAAGTGAACTCCCCTAACTAATGCAAGTGAGTGGAACATTTGCCGTTTTTATTTTATTCACTCATTTAACATTTAGCTAAGCCACTGAAGTTTCCTGGACAACGTCCACTATGTTCTAGAACACATTTTTATTTAGGTTTTGCTCAGTTTTATGGGCGACACGGAACAACAATTTAATTCCTTGTTATTATCAGCCATTCTGACAGATGTTCAGATAGTGTAATCCAATCCAAAACTCCTCCCCGTTTAAAAAAAATCATTCTATACAGAACCATTTCAATTGATTCAAAGTATCAAAAACAATATATGTACCAAACGTCTGTGTGGACATGCCAGTGAGAGAACTTACAGTAAAGTATCTCATAGTCTCCTGAATTTGACACCAGATACTGGGAGTCCACTGACCAATCCAAATGTGTGATAAAACTGGAGTGACCCTGGGAGAGGAAAAATTATGGGAGCAAAAAGAAGTTATTCACGCAGACCTGTACAGACAATATTCACATTTATAGGATGTGTGGTGATGGTCAAATGTCAACAAACACAGTTCCTTTCAAGCACCCAAATTAGCACTATAAATGTGGGCTTTACTCAGTAGAGCAGCCCTGACTCATTGTGCTTAAGCATAAACAGCCCCAGATGACTCAGTCTGTGGAAGGAATTCTTCTACATCAACACACACACACACACACAGGATGTAGGAGGAGAGAAGTGTGCCAGTTACAGGCGATGAGTGAGCTAAATTTAAACGGTTGTTAAAAAGACGTTTGAATAGGGACTATAAATACAGGCACTCACCGAGCATTTCCCAACTCGGCTGTACTTCCTGCCGCTGTCTGCCACCGCGTAGATATATATATAGTTGTCATGGGAACCGATGGCCAGGAAGTTACCGTCTGGACAATAGACAGGTTATGAGGTTACAAGTTCAATCTTTAAGTACGAAAGTTTACTTGAAAAAACAATCCTGATATGGTAAATCACTGTACGCCTCTACGATGTACACATTATCAATCTGAGAATTGATAAACGTAACCAGGTGATTGGACCGCATTCAACCAATCATAACAAGGGATGACCCAAGAAGGGATGACTTTCTTACAATTTATTTCTGTCATTACCAACTTAACTTCCCAGCTGGACAGCAATTGGTCAGTGGTTCTCAGTTGAGAGTTTGCAGACTGATAAGTAAACAGGAGAAAATCAGCACTCAAATATTAAACACATGCCTCTGTAATGTATTACTATCCCCTCTTTGTTAAGGCTGGGATGGAACAGGATGTACTGTAGTGTGGCAATGTTAGCCTTTTCCATGGAAACAAATTCAGTGACAATTCTTTTTCACACCTGGCCCATATTGCATGACAGACAGCTGTTCATTTCCATCCGTGTGGACTGTGACCAGGTCCTTAGAGTCAGTGTCCAGCACCAGCCACCTGTGGCAGCAGACAAACACATCGTCTGGTTTGCACAGTTGACATGTCAAATGTTTGAGACGCTATACTCCAATTACACTGATTGGATGCCCCTACCTGCCAGTCTGTGTTCCTATGGCAACCACAGCTCCAGAGGGATGGAATCCAGCTGATTGGGCAGAATCCTCCAAGAAACAGGGATTAAAGAATACTAGTGTCAACAATGAGTCAGTACATCATAAAGTGTATTATTGGATTTTAAAGCATTATCGTCATTTGACAAATTATTTATTTGGATTAATTAGCTTTTTTGCTTGTTTACTACATGGTTACACATAGAAGGTGTGGCATTTAAAGTCCCCTTAAAGTTTGGCTTGGAAGTGTTGAGGAGATGGACTTGACTATGCAATAGCGTTCAAACATGTAACATGTCCAGCCAGTATTTCCAGTCAGTATTTTCCCAAGAATGGAAAAATCAGCCAAAGCAATACCCTGTGGCTGCACTGGGATTTTAAATTCCCCCTGGTATAAACATCAAATCAACTACTGTGTGCCTGTGCAATGTACTTTCAGGAAAAAGTAGGCCATGTGATTCTCATACTAATCCCCAGGGGGCAGTGTTGCCTGTACTTACTTGCACATGCTTGGTCCAGACAGGCTGGTGAGAGCTGGAGTCCCACAGACTGACCTGTCTGTCATGACCACAGGTAAGGAACTGGGGCTTAAAGGGATGAACTGCCAATCCCCACAACTCATCAGTGTGCCCCTGAAACAAATAATTTACATTTACATTCAAAACTGGTTTGAATAGCAGTTATTCCTTGGTCATTACACCGCAGTGAATAGTGAAAACAAACTCTGCACAACATTACCACACCGATGCTTTGAACACAGATCCTGACCTGCGTTATGGGTGTAAACTCTCCGTCTAAGCTTCCTTGCAAAACAAAGTTCTTGGTGGTACCAATGAGCACGCTGTCCCCTCTGCCCTCAGCTATGGTGCGAATTGGGCCGTACAACTCAGGCACCTGAGAGAGAACAGATGACTGTTCAGTGGGACAGTTCACACTCTCACCCACTGAGAAATCAGTGGGTGAGAGCATCTAGCAGAGACATTGGTGATATAGTAGCAGCTGGCATGTAGACACCTTTACAGAATATCTCCAAATCACTGAATATTATCGGAGACAATATAAAGACAATCTTTTGCTGAATAAAATACTCTTGAAAGTATTGACAACATCAATGCATGCTCCAATGGATTTCATAACCATCAACATCCATTTACATCACACATTTGTAAATATCAATAATATGTAATGTAGTGCTCAGAATTGCAATTATGATAAGCTGGAAATGTGTATGTGTGTGTGTGTGTGTGTGTGTGTGTGTGCAGAATACAACAAATCAGAATATTATTATTGTTATTCACTTACAGACCTACAGCTAGCTATAAAACCTGCTGGCTTGCAATTAAATCACTTTTAGCAAGCAGAGGATCTCAGCATGTGATCAGCCTTGAGGCCTACCCATGCATTACAAGTCACATCTATTATTTCTATATGCTAAATCTGTTCAAAGTAGCTGTAGATGCATTCATTTGTATGAATAATTTAGATGTGATTTACATGTATAGTTCGCAGATGACAGTGAGTCTCCTTTTGTTTAAAAGCGCAAACTAAACAAAATAAATGCTCTTTTCACCTCCACTGTCTGTATCTGCTGGTAGCTGCTGTCCCAGGACACAAGCCTGCGGTCCTTGCCTCCAGACACCAGGGTGCTGTTCCTCAGCATGCACAGAGCAAAGGTGCTGCCCTCGTGTCCGTGCAGCACCTGGCTGATGCGGTTGGAGCCTGGTGAACACACAGGGCGGGACTGGTCGCTATAGCTACAGTAGTTATGTAGCCTATGTATGTATGTACGTATGTATGTACAGTATATGTATGCATGTATGTTTGTATGTATGTATATGTATGCATGTACGTATGTTCGTACATATGTGTATGTATGTATGTATGTATGTATATGAATGTACGTACATACATTTGGGAAATAGCAGTTCATTGTTATATTGCTCTACATTTCTTCTTCTTCTACTGAAAAGGTTGTACAGGGTAACGTCTACATTTTGTGTGCGTGTGTGTGTGTGTATAATTGATACGGTAGATTGATAGATAGATAGATAACCAGTCATATCAGTTGATGAAAAGCTAAATACAGACACACACATACAACATTTAAAATAATAATAATAAGTCCATTAAGTCAGGGGAGAGGGGTTAGAACTCACAGGAGGTGAGGCTGCCTTGGTATGTACACTAGTATGACCCCCACCATTAAAGAGGAGGGATGACAAATATGTTGTCTGCAAGGCCCGGAGTGTTTTCTCACAAGACTAGTTGTATTGATGAGGTCCCTGGTATAAAGCCTTTTACTGTTCCTCCTGACATGGATAATACAATGGGGCGTCTTACAGTCTGACCATAGACCCAGGCACACAAGCACACACAGACACACACACAAACACACGGACACACACACACACAACCTTACACCCAACAGTAATTGTTGCCAAATTAAACCTTCTTTTCATCCTTTCTTTCTATTATCACATTTCTGTGCCTGTGACTGTCTTGCTCAAGTTTGCAAGCCAACCTAACTTCATTAGTTTCAGACAATATGTCATTATACATTGTATGTGTGTGTGCATATGTGTGTGTGTCTGTGTGTGTGTGCATACAGTACCTTTTCCCCACACCAGTATGTTCCCACTGGAATCTCCAGTGATGGCGTCGCCATTTTCTGCAAAGGTCACACACAGCACAAACTTGGGCTTCTCTTGCTTCTGCAAAACAAAAACAAACAAAAAACACGCGAGAAAGCATATCTTTGTTTATCTATAAGCACCATTGTGTGCCTAGTAAAAACATTAGTATCCAGTACCTTTGATAGATTTACTTACAACATTAAAAGGATGCCACATCACAAGATATCTTAGATCAGTCATGTCCAATCATATCAGCTATTTCTGACATGTACAATTTCAGCTATTTCTGACATGTACATGTTCAATTACTTCCATTGTGTGGCATATGACATATGACATCATTGCATTGTCTCTGAAAAATGTATCACACTTTTTCAATACATGGTGAAAGTTACAGGTAATATATGAAAATGCTCTACCTCAAACAGTCCCTGTTTCTTGACCAGCAGGCCTTTCTCCAGGCTCCAGAAGAAGAGATGGGACTTGCCGCAGGTCACTATCACATTGCTGTCTGTCGGGTGGAAGTCAGTTGCAAACACTGACTCATTGGAGCTCTGCCACACAAAACACACAGATACATATTAACCAGTAGTTATCACTGAAATCCTGCAGTTTTCTAAACACCTGTTAAGGCAGGACAACTGACACATTATTATTGATGATTGGTTCTTTTAAAACTGGTTTCTGACCTCAGCAAAACAGCTGTGCCCACCTTACCAAGAAAATATTACAGGGGCTTCAAAAAACATAAAATAATGTCTGAACAGTGTTATGTCTCACACACACACACACACACACATACACACACAAACGTGTGTACCTTGACTTCAGCGAGTCGGTCCTCTCTCTGCCAGTCCCAGACAGAGAGGACGTGGTCATTAGAGTCGTCTACAACGCACAGCATGTTTCCTCCATTCTGAGATACCAGAAGACACAGAACACAGACACATGCTCACTTTCTGAGGAAAGGGCTTTAAATGAAAATATGGCGGCCAAGCGGTAGCTTGGCAGGAAGGCGTCAGCATGTCAGAGGCGGGAAGGAGCAGCTACAGGGAGCTGACCTGGCTGGTCGGCTTACCGACTTGGAGAAGGCCAGGCAGACCAAGGCGCGGTCAAAGAAGCCAGTGCCCAGGACATGGAGGGTGTTGAGGCTGACTGAGTCCCACACACGCACGTGGGGAGCCAGCTGCTACACACACGCACACACACACACACACACAGTATATGTTATCAGGGGACAACCTTTATCACCATGAGGAAAGACAGGAGTTAACTTCCTTGTTCAAACGCACAATGATTACATTCAATAATGACAGACCGTAATTTGAATAATTTAAACAGACCTAAGGTGCATCAAGCATTATTATCCCAGCCGAACAGTGTCCTTTGGGATTGTTTTACCTTTCACCTTTATGTGAATGATAATAAATTAGCAGTTCAGACGTTGAAAGTCAGGATAACTAAATTACCTTAAAATAAATAAGAATTAAAAGACCTCTTACTTTGCCATCTGAAGAGGTGCCTGCCACCTGCCCGGTTGCTATGGTGATTTTGTCAGGGTGGACAGCCAGACTAATGAATAGAGGGAACACGGTTTAAAGGCTTTCAACGTCAATGCAAGGGTTTGAATAAAAACAAGTGTTCAGGGAGCAAAGTGAGCTCAACGCAACATGAAAGACAATATCTCTTCGAGTGCTAATCATAAGCTGTGAATATGTTTGCTGTAGCTATCACACAAAAGCTGCAATAATGTCGGCAGGAGAAACAGTTTAAGATGAATGTCGCTGCTTGGGCTGTAGAAGTAGATATGAAGAACTGTCGGTTTGGGTCTCTAGAGCAGTATCTTAGCATCTGTCATTTAGTCTTTGATCTCTCCTTCATCTGACCATTAAAAATTCAACCTTGTTAAACCCCCCCAGCATATTAGTATGCCAGTCATTCTACCACAGTGCAGCATCTCAATAATTAAAGGTTACCAGGCCCTTTGTCGGGCGAATAATTACGTGTCCAATACACTTTCCTACAAATTCTGTTGGAAGCCTGGGCGAGCCTGCTGCTTTGCATATGGACCAACACGGCAGGGAACACCTGTTCACGCAAGCCCATCCTTCATTATCACAGGGATATTATGTAGCAGTAGATGGGAATAATGAACGGGCTAAGCCCAATTATCTCATCTTGTGTGCCTGTTAGGCCATCAGGCAGTGCCGGTCCTTGCCATAGGCGACATAGGCAGCAAATTTAGTTCTAGCTAAATTTACCCCAACTTCTGGATTGCTCTCAGGATTACTGTAACTCCACCAATCACAGTAGTTTTAGCAGAGACACGTTTTTCTAAATTAAAACTCATAAAAACATACCTAAGATCGACCATGTCTCAAGAACGCCTCGGTGTTCTGTCTGTAATTAGTATTAACCACAAAGTTGCCTTCTATATTCCATATGATGATGTGATTGATGACTTTGCAGCAAGGAAGGCCAGGATGGTTACATTGTAAGGAACATATCAGGTCCTAAATGCATGACATCTTGTACTGTATATACATTCCCTGTGTTAGCAAAATGTTTTTGATACACTGAAGTGTGATAATAGGGAGTTTCACTCCCGCTCTCCTTGGGTTTTTAACACACTACCAGCAGATTGTGCACTCTACTGGCAAAGGAGTTGTAGTTTTAATTGTGCATTAATTTTTTTATTTTTATTACATTATATATAATCTTGCCGTTTTTACATTTCCTGTTAATTTGTATGTGTATTTTTATTATTATTAATATTATTATTGAGATGAATTGGAGGAGGGGGAGCGCCAGGGGCAAACCGTGCCTAGGGCACCAAATGTGCTAGGACCGTTACTGCCATCGGGCACAGAAAACATATGGCGATGAGGCTAAAGTCTGATCTGAAGTAGTAACTACTCATGGGGGCTGTGCCTGTAGCACAACCATCTTGGTAGGAGGAAGAAAAGAGATGAGAAGAGGACGGCAGATGTGGTAATAGGAAGAAAAGAGATGAGAAGAGGACGGCAGATGTGGTAATAGGAAGAAAAGAGATGAGAAGAGGACAGCAGATGAAATACAGTTTGATGTTGATGAGGAGGGTTCAGATGAAAGCTGAAAGCATGTGTGTGTGTGTGTGTGTGTGTGTGTGTGTAGGTTCGTGTGCACTCTCACCATTTGATGTCGTCTGTGTGTCCAGTGTAGTGTCTCTGCAGCTGCTCGTCCACGTTGTACAAGACGACAACTGAGGCGATGAAGTAAACTGTCTCTCCCGTTGGCAACAAGTACAGGTTAGAGCGGCAGTCACGGCCACGATAGCCATATCTGCACATCGTAATGGTCAGGAACTATACCACTACATCTGAAGGATAAAACCTACTTTAAGATGGATTAGACAGAACAGCAAGTTTTATCAGTTTGTTGGGTTGCATGCACTGAACATTTAGCTAACATTATAAAATGTCTTTATATACCACATCGGTCTAATTTAGTCTTTTTTTATAAATCCAAACGTAATCCAACTGTAAACCAATTCATAGTGGATTTAGGAAATAGAAGGCCACTTTTATATTGCTGTACATATTGCTCTTCTCCAAAGGTTCTCCAGGGCAATGTCTGAATGGTGCGTGTGTGTGTGTGTGTGTGTGTACACGTTGTTTGTTTTTCTTTACAGCTTTACATTGCTCACAGAACACTAATACATTCCTCATTCTCTTCTTTCTGATTGAAGCAGAAAGTATAAAGATTAAATGCAGTTGTCTTTATCTCCATTGATTCCTTGCAAATCCCAGTTACATCTAGTGAACCATCCAGAAATACTAGAAGAAAAAAATACAACAACATAGGGGAAGAAAGAAAAAAAGGATGAAGGAAAGAATGAAAGAAAGAAAGAAAGAAAGCATGAAAAGAAGAAATTAAATCATTTAAAATTAAAGACAGGATTAAGAGAAGTCAGGATGAGACATGATGAAGAGAAGAGAGTAAGTCAGAAGAGAATAAAGGACGAAGAGAAGAAAGAAAGATGGATACAACACAGGAAATCAGACATGATGAGGAGTTGCGTGCCAGCAGCGTTCAGATGATAGCAGGAGAGCCTGGCTGCAGCAGCAGTCTGCAGTAAGCACAAGCTTCTCCACAGATCTGCTCTGACAAGTAGGGAGGGGGGAGTGACTGGGAGGATGCATTTATAGGTTCCATCCATGAGACACACTGGCTGAATTTCCAAAGTAGAATACTTTGAACTTCAAATAACAACCAGGAATGTATCTTGGAACCATTTGGAAACATATATGTTGCAGGGTGTGGTGTTAGCATCAAAGAACAAAAGAACATGGTGCTTCTATAATCGTATGCCTTATGAGGCATTTATAATGCTTATAAATGTCAATGCATTCATTTGTTTGTGAGTAAGAAAAAAGGACTTATTGTACAACCATATTATTGTATACTTTTGTATTGTATTGTAGATTAGTGTTACTGTATCCAAGTGGAATGAACATCACCTTGTGTCATTCAAATAAATCAGATATTCTTAAGTTGTCCTTGCAATCTGCTTGGAAAAGGGCAGGCACTTTCCTGGGCAGATGAGTGGATGAACCATCTGTCTCTCACGGGCTAACATCACACCTAAACCACACATAGTTTCTCATAAGACGGCGATTGGTCTGCACCACTGGTGGTGTTCTCCAAACCCATAACTTGAAGCCTGTCAAGATGGCTCCTCACATGAATGTGATCTCGATTTCAATAACTGCAACGTACTTGATATTAACATACATATGAACAGATGATACCTGCTGGTTGAATGAAACCAACAGGAGAACAGGTAAAGGATACACCCAGTCCAGCTTCAGCTTGTTGCTGGGCAAGTCAGCTCTAGCTTCCAGGTTGTAGTTGTCTACCAGGTCCTTGGGCATGAACATGGTGATGGGGCGGCCCTTCAAGAACATCTTCACATAGCCTTCCTCTAAAAGGAAGAACACACACAATCAGTGAGAGCTGATGCATGCAAAGACGTGATTCGTATAATTATCACTAATTGTCATTTATTTTTAATAAATAAAATCAAGTTTTTACAGTGTCATTTATTTATCGCTATATACTGTCAAATATATTGACATTGTTATGTTAAGGATAATGAATATTCATGCAAGAATACTACGATCAAATTAAAACTTGGAGTGAATATGAGTATGAGAAATAGGAATGTAACATGATTTTGACTTCATGCTGAAGATAAATAGAGGATTCAATTAATTCACATTGCTTTCTAATGACATTAGTGGTATCACTATTGTAAGTGGTGATTAAGAACTCAAGTGATTATGACTGAGAGAATCTGCAATCACAAACAAATCAAGCTTTTATCTGACTTTATTAGCAATTTCACATCATTTCTCATCACAAGCTGCAACTCATCTGCAAACAGTTTGCAATGTTATGATGCCTCACAGCATTTAAATGTTCATGTTATAGCACAGGTTAACCTATATACATTGCAAACACAAGCATAGCATTGGCAGTATTATGGAAACAATTTAAGTGCAAGGAAAGATGAGACATAAAACATGCTGATGATTATAAAGAAAACATGCAAAAATCAACAAAGTGAAATAAGCAAAAACAAAACGTGAATGTTTCTTCTACTACTTTTAATATTTTTGTATTACTTTAGCCCAAAAGTAAGACTACACACATAACTGTATGTCTTTATCCCCATAAGATATTTTGATGTGAAAAGATGAATCTACTTCTGCACACCTCATGTAATCAAGTCATGTAATTTTAATTTTTCAACTTGATCCATTTGTAGGATTCTGAATTATATTAAATTAGTGGCATTTTACATAGACAAAATATATGTGATGAGCACGTGTGCTTTATGATCTTTTGTTGCTAGTTTAGTAGCAAATCTGGAAGTAGTGGCTAGGTGACTTAATGGGGCTACGGTAGCTGGGCATATCATAGGAAGAGTATGACGACAGGCTCCCTGATGTCCTCAAGGGGACAAGGGTCAAATTAGGGGGCTTTCTGGCCATTGGCGTCTTGGTAGGGCGCCCCCTACAGGCCCTGCTGCTGTCTGGGGCATGCGGGTCGGAGGCTGAACGGGCCAGCAGAGCCGAAGCTGCATGGCTCCTGCTGCTGCCGGTCTGTTTGGCAGAGTGGCTGAGGTAGAGCTGTACTGTTACTATAGTGGTAGGGAGGGCGGCAGCATACAGCCAGCCAATGGGAGAAGGAGAATGGCAGGGACGGTTACGCATGGCCAGCAAAGAGGGGGGCATCGGGGGTAGTTGATGTACAGGGCCAAGGAGGAAAAGAGGATTGAGAAGAGAGGAGGAGGATTGTAGAATAATACATGTTAGAGTAGCTATAGTTTTGATATTACTTGTCTGCTTTTTGTCTATTTAATAGTCTTTCAAGACAATGTCAAAATTGTTAAGAAAAACACAATGTTACTGTGGTTAGGGTCTTCCTAGTATATATTCCATTCTCATGTCTCAAGACATCTCAGCTATTAAACGAGCACTGCATTTACCAAGGGGGGAAATCACCATGGGTTTCAATTCAGCTTTGTGAATTACAGGCTGTACATAACCATTCTATGCCCCACGCCGCAAAATCAAGCAGACGTCTACCCAAGCTACACAGAAAACACAGCATCTGTTTACAAGGCAAACACTCATTTAGGAGGACCACAATAGGAGCAGGTCCGTCCTGCTCTTAACTGAAGCATATAGGCCTCAGAGCAGAGCGTTCAGGACTTCTCTGAGCAACAGAAGCCACTGCCAGCAGGAAAGTGTCAGAATTCCTTGTGGTGTTACTATGGCGACAGACTAACTGCCCAGGTGCAAAGTGCGGCTGTGAGCAAAGACACACATCTAGAAAAGGCATATGCAGCTGAACGACTAGCGTGGCACCGCTGTAAGCCACACACACACACGTGACACGCACCCGACAGACCTCAGTGTCAATTACACAGCATGTGCTCGTGTGTATTAGTTAGATGAGTGTCATTAATACATAAGGGAGGTAAACTATCACACACAGTCATTGCCAACCCACTCCGGCCCCTGTCCAGTGACACAGCGCTCTGTGCATTGCAACCCACAGAACTCACTAAGGCCAGACGGCAGTTGTACAGCATATGTACAGCAGCGTCTGTTTCATTCATTCTAAAACAAAATCATGTTCAGGGATAAAAATAACATACATTTAGTTATTATTTATAGTTATTATTAATTGTAGTATAGTTCTTTGTAAATTATAGCACCAATTTCTGTATTTGCCTCAGCATATCACCGCGTAGTGGTGATTCATGTTCAGTGTGAGCAAAATAATATTTAAGGGCCTTTTGAGCGCTGCAATGGTGACAGGGCTGTGGCGCTTGGTGGGCAGGGCCTGGGGAAGGAGCCTACCTTTGCAGTGGGTCACCCGCCGCGTCCCTTGTGAGACCACAGAAAGAGACACAAGGACCACATGAGGCTTGGGATAGCTTCCTCGCCTCCTGGTCTGGCCGTACGGGGGCTCACAGCGGCCTCCGTCTTGTGTGGTCGTATTTAACTATTGCCTTAAATGGCAGCACGCATGGCTTCCTGAGGTTAAATCTCCTGCAGTGCATGTCTCCTGAACACCTTTCATTATTTTCACCAAGAATACTAAGCATTTCTACATGACACTCTCTAGACTAGAGCATATTAACCAGTGCTCATGACGTACTGTATACAGGATGCGGGTAATACAGTGTCTTAAACACAAAACATGGGCAAAATATTTCTTAGTGTCAAAATATTGAATTCCTGTAATGTAGGGATGCATAAGTTTCACAGGAGTTACAGTTTCCATTACCTCTTCTTATCGGCTTATTGCATTCTAGTGATTGTTTATGCCCATGACCCTGGCCTGAGCATGCAGCTTAGCAGAAGTAATTTGGTGTATAATTGATTCAAATGTCCAATAGGAAATGTATTAATTATCCCTTTAATCCACTGTCAGCATCCAACGTCAGATAAAAATTCCCTAGAGGTATCCACAGAGACCATGTATACCAACTTTTAAGCACAGACGGGGAAAAAAAGAAAAATCTATTACTGTAACCACAGCTGTCCATTTGGACAAACAGCTCTGTCTGCCAGGCTAATTTACCATGTGTACTGTGTGAGCTTTACCTCCATTAGAATCAGGCATTAGGCTAAATGGGTGGTTTGTAACAGGAAGTACAATGACCAACATCCAAAACAGAACACTTCAATCTTACAAAATGCTTCCAGAGCCCCAACAGGAAGCAAGGTCTAGTTATTCTATTTGATGGTCTACTGCGAGCTTGGGCTAAGCAGAAGCCAACTAGAGAAGACGACAGAGCCGAATAGGCACAGGAGTTCCATTTGCTTAGAATGACCTTCTCATCAACTCTCATCTCATCTGCCCTTCAAAAGTGTTGCCATGTTAAAATGGAGAATCAGTACATCATTTTGTAATCTTGTATTTTTTAATTATCTGGATTTTATTTTGTGAGTCTACTGACATTTGCAATTCATAAGAGTTTTAAAGGCATTTATAGCAAAACCATATTGTAGATTTAATGCTGAATAAAAACTCAAGCTAAACATGTACTTAATGTATATGGAATGTGGAACTTAGGTAACATTTAAAGCAAGCAAGTATTAATGTAAATGTTAAAAAATATATAAAAAAGACAGTTGAAAAGAGGGCTGTCTGGATGAGCGAAGTCGGTTGGAGGGTGATTGTTATGAACAGATTTTCAATACAAGGCATATCACAGTGTGGAAAATGATGTAAACTATTACTTTTATAGTGGTGGACCAATTAATTCTACTGCTCAAACACTAACAACATATAGTAATACGCATAAGGTATCACTGAAAGCTTGGTACATTACTGTAGCGATGGGCATGGCACTCAACTGCCTAACAGACAATATACAGTAATAGGCTCTCACTCATACCATACCTGCATTAAACACAGGGTCCCTCTGTTTGCTGTGGAGTGAATGGAAAAATAGACAGGTGTCAGTATTTATCCATCCTGATATTGCAGCAATTACATCCCTATAGCAACACATCTGCTCCCCTGTAAAAACACTGATTGTGACATCCTCATTGTTTGGATTGGCATTTTGCAAACCATGACTACCTCATGTTTGACTCTGAGCCAATACAGTGAATTTACAATGCTTCAAAACTCAAACGTGCTAGTTGGCCGGTGGATTATTAACATTGCTAGGTTCCACTGCATGGGTAAACTGCTTGAGTCGTCACGGTTACCTTTCACTTTTCTTGCCGCTAGAGTTGCTGCCCGTGGACCCAGCGCGGGTACGGTTGCCTTTGGAGTCGCCAGAATCCTTCCGTGTGAGCGTTCCCATGTGTTCATTGGAACTGGCTCTCCTCACAGTGCTGATATGGTAAGGAACAGGGAGAGAAAGAGAGGGGGGGAAACAGATGGAAATGGAGAAGAAAAATAGGTCATAAAACCTGCTGACACTGGTTTTCTAAAACTGCTTTTCAGTAAAAACTCTCATTAATGGAACAGCATTAAAAATAGATAGGCTCTGGAGCAGGTATATTCACTGCTCTTTAATATTTAGCATGTTCTTTCAACTCTTTTTTGTGTGTAAATGATGGAGTCATCAGTACTACTTTCACATCAGGTGTGGCAGCAGTGTAAAAACCATGTTGCTGCTCGCCTTTGTACCTTGCCTGCCCTGCAAGCATGCTCACGGAGACCACGAGGGAAAACAATGATGGGGGGCCGAGAAAAAAGAAGATGGCGAGAGTAGAAACAGAGAAGAAGAGTGATTAAGTGTTTTTTCTTGTTCCTTCCAAGTGAGGATGGCCTATAGGGAGACCTGTGCTTACAGCAGCAGGACAGATACTGTAACAACCTGTGCATGCTTGTGTGCTGTATCTGTGGTGCAGACAGCCTGCGTGTTCACACAAAGGAAAGGCCCAATCAGCAGTCCACTGACTGGCCGAGTCACCTAATCCATCCAATAGGGGTAAAGTCCTTTTTAAATCCTGCGACTGGCATCGCTGCTAGATGCATAGATGTGTTTCTGTGTGTGTATGTGTGTGTGCCTGTGTTTGTGTACACAGTATACAACTGTGTGTTTGTGTTGCTGGGGAGAGATAAAAGACAGGAGGGGAGGGGGCACTGTTTATCATGTTACAGATGGATAGAAGGATCTATTGTAATTGGGACACAGTGCATTAGGGAAATGTACTTTGTGCACGCTAACATGATGCAACTTTGAACAATCCCAGGCACAGACAAGGGACAACACAAACACACCCAGAATTATTGATGTAAACAAGAAGGAAGGAAAGAAAGGAAGAAATAATGACGAACTTAACAATTAGAGACATTGTTACATTGTTACAGTGATACATTGTGACTGAAAGCATGTTTAGAGACCTTCTCACCTGAGGGGTACGCAGAGAAATCTGGCCAAAGCAGGCAGATATCACATCACAGAGGAGGTTGACAGCACAGAAACGAGCATGGTGGAGACAGCACAAGACATGAGTCATGCAGGACAGAGAGGATGGCAAAGGACGGGCCGTGTAATGTAAAGAAAGAAAAACACTATAGGTACAGCAGTAACACATACAGTAGATATGTTGTCATAATGTGAATGTGCTGTGTTATGATCACACGTGTCTGTGTGTGTACTGTATGTTCTTGTAGAGTACAAAACCCCTCTAAATATACACCTGTCACTTACATGCTTACCTGTCATTTTATTATTATATCTGTCATGCAGTGTCAAATAAACTCTGGGTATACAAAGACCAATAAACTATAAACTAGATCCAATAGCTCCTGTAATTGTAATTATTGTGTTCAGGGGGTATTATGTTTATGTAGAATTCTTATTTACTGTATGCTATTTTCAAGGATTGACCTTATATTTAATCACCTTCCTAACATACACCAGGGCAGAGGTATTGAACAACACAGCATCTAAACCATCCCACAACTGTGTGGAAAGAAATACATTCCTCCTGATCCACAGGAACCCCACATGGAGACAAAGGCATCTGTAGAGGAAAGATAACTGACAGAGCGGGATTAATGGCCCTGTACAGGTTGATCTGATTGTGACAGTACCAGGCCAGTCACGACCAGACACATGAAGAGAAGACTATTGTTGCCCAGACAGAGAAGATTGATAACTTATGCGCTGTTTGCATGTAATACGATTACAACACACACACACGCACACACGCAAGCACACACACACACACACACACCCACACACCCTAACTGTGAATGTCAGGACCAAGGAAGAGAGAGGGAAATGAACATCCCTCTTGGTTTATCAGCCATGCACTGTAAATGTCAGTGGTCACTGATGGAAAGATTGACTAGATATAACAGATAGTCTACAGACAGCTGTGACAATGGGCGCAATGTGTCAAGAGAGGAACTGAAATATAACTGTTGGCATTGCGTACACATACTGTATAAACTTAGAAAAACAATTGTATGGCTTTATGAAAATCTTCATTAAATGGGTCAACTTTGACCTTTTCATAAATTAACCAAATCTTGTCTCACCTCTTATTAGCTGACATGGTGGCATCCCTCCTGGAGCCCGACCCACATGGGGAGGGAAGTGGGCCTTTCTTTGGTAGGACGGTCCCGTTGTTGACCGTAGGTCGTAGCGGTAATGTGGCGATCATCGGCCTGGCTGGTAGAGGGTTAGACGCAGTGGAAGTTGTAATACTGTATGTAATATGCCATTAGAGACTGGATATTTTAGATATATTTATTTAAAGACATATCATTTCATAGTCATTGTCCAAACATAAAAGAAAACATGTGAAAACATGATCACCTTAACACTCCTATTGCCCTAGGGGTAGGGTTAGGGTTAGGTTAGAGAATAGGTATTTTGCGGGTCATTATTGCGGGTTAATCCTCCCATTGTCCTTGGGACAAAATTGTTAGGTTAAAATTAGGTTAATAATTTGTAATTATTGTGTTATTATTTAGTAATGAATCCTATTGTCCTAGGGTTGAAGCCTAGGGTTGAACCCAGGCTCCAACCTCGGCTTTTGGGTTGAAAAGGCTGCCTTTTGCTGGTAATTTTGACCCCAGGGTAACAGGAGGGTTAAATATAAAATTCCCTGACAAATGCTATAAATGGTACACAGTTAAGGCAAAGCTAGTATCAGTCGTTGTTGCTGCTATAAGTACACAGACAAAATAGGGATAAAGAAGCTGAAACTGACTCTTAACATAAAGAATATTTATCCTGCCCACTACTGACGTGTGGTCAGGGGCGGCAAAAAAAAAAAAAAAAAAAAAATAAGTACATAAATATTTGTCCACTGATCCATGATAAAAATTTAATTATTGCATGATTCCAGTCATCCAATTATTTTTATAGTCAATATCGCTGAATGTGTGTATTCTCCTGTTCAAATACGTGTAAAAAGCGAACGGAGGCATCGACGAGGTGAGCCTCCTCTCGGATTGCGCAATTCCTCACAAACTGGGTTGAGCTGCTAGTTATTTTTTGCTCAACTTGAGCATGTGCAATTGATCTCTCTGTATGTCACCAATGTAATGTTTGTACACACTTTTATTAT
>JAODUG010013916.1:0-24026 GCA_027564795.1 Aphredoderus sayanus | reverse complement strand
TTAAGGTGTCTTCAGCCCTTCAAAACCCATGGATAATCCAACAATACAATCTCCATAGGAGAGGCACACTGTATGTTGTGACAATGCATTAATAAACATAATTAGTTTTGGTAGAAAAGCCAAAACTTACCTGTCACTGTCAAGTCCATAAACCACACATATTAAAGTATTTTTACCTAGACAACTGCCAGTTTCTTCTGTTTGTTTGGTCAATTGAGTTGTCTGAAGGGACTTGAAAGGGTTGGACAACCTTTCATTTAGACAATATTCATGGATAAAAGTCATTGTGTTCAATAAATTTGGCCCTAAATGTGACACTGGATTGTAAAATATCCTCGTCCTTTCCTCGGCTTTCAGTCCCAGTCAGATAGCTATCAGTTTAGAGCTTGTTAAAAGAAAAGAAAACACCAACTCAAAATGTATGTTCAAATCAAAGGGAGAAGAGTCTCATTAAAATGAATTACCTGTAAATGGGGCCTTTAAACAATATACAGTAATGTGCTATGGCGTAGCTGGATATGATGTTGGTGCCGGTTCTGTCCTGGTACCTCTATCTGTCCTGCGTTATCCTTGCATGCATGTGTGGATGTGCATGCGATTATAGAGCGGCCTTATCTGAACTGCAGTCAAGAAGAGTTGGGGATCATATTCTACAACCTGACTGCATCTGTGCAGCGGTCAATTTATAACCCCAGTGAATTAATGTGTAGCCTCAATTACATTCCTCCATATGTCTCAATTTATCATGTTCTATTTTTATGCCCACTTTCAGCTGCCTCTACACACACACACACACACACATTACCCTAACAAGCTCACCCAGACACACTGATATTGACCACATTGAAAGTGCAATGAGTGTAGGCCTTTAATCTGTTTTATAATGTTGCAAGGGAAAATGTATTAAAGTGCAATAAAATATATGATTTTCACGTCTGCTGTTTGTGGGAATGGACTAAGACTTATTCTCTGCCGCGTTGGGGTTCTTCCCACTATAGGTTCTGTCTGTTCCTCACAGAAGACTTGTGTGCTGCAGTCGTCTGTTTGAAGTGACAGACGTCAACAAGGCACAGAAGCAGGCAGCGCACCAGAGAGAGGTCTTCCTCTTTAATGATCTCATCGTGGTAAGAGCACAGCACAACTGACTTTTAAAAATGTTGTCCTGTCAAATAATGGAGAATCTATGTAAACTCTCCCAGTACCTGTGACGAGGCCGTTTTTCAGCATATAGGCCGAGAGAGGCTCAGACAACCACTGTTTTTTCCACTGAGTCGAGCGTTAAAGCAGCTTATTTTGTTGTGACAGCTGCAATGCACCATTACCTAATTTACCATTGCAGCATTTCTCTGGGCTCCCTGTTTTTATGTTGTTTCATAACTCAATCTCTCCAGCCATTTCTTTTAATAATAGATAACAGCAAACACAGTGTAGCAATTTCTTTTCACAAACAAAGGTCTAGGTTCCACAATAAAAACACTGAAGGCAATACTACTACTTTAAGTTTCATTTACTCTAGCCATGACACACATAAGTTGTTCATTTGTACCAATGTCATGGAGATTTCTGAATCATTCAAAGAAGAAGAATGCTTGCCACTTACAAGGGACCCCATTAGTTATGTACTGTATATTTTATCTATTTTCATTCAAAGGGAAAAAGTAAAGAAGGAATTTTCTCTTTTCACCATGTTTTCTATGAGTCTGGAAAAATAACTTTTGTCAAAATCTGTTTGAAGGGTTTTTAATAATAAAAAACGTAGAAGCACTTCATCCAAATGGAAAATTAATTGGCTCTACCGACACTCATGCATGCATTGTTTTTTTAATTCTACAATCACAAGTGCAAAATCATGTTTGTTGTTTTCAGATTTTAAAGCTGTGTCCAAAAAAGAAGAGTTCTGCGGCGTACACCTTCTGCAAAGCCATGGGTCTTCTGGGCATGCAGTTCCACTTATTTGAAAATGAGTGTAAGTCACCACACCCCAGAATAACAGTTAAAATACAGCTAAATAGTTACAGTTTAAAACTGCCCTGGGGCCTCATCTATAAAACTCAGCGTAGATTCCATCCCAAAATATTGCGTACGCTAAAACCTCACAATCTGCGTACGCTCAGATATATAAAACCATTCGACACACACTTGTACGCAACGGTCTCATAAATACCGACCTACGGTGAAATGTGCGTGCGTGCACGAGCGTCATACTTCGTCCCACAATTATCCATAAATGGTCAATGCTAAATAGCACGTGAATATGCAAATTGTCAGAAGGAGCCTTTGTCGGCCTATTGAGGAGAACATGGAGACGTCTGCATCAAGAAAGACTAAGTTTGCAGAGTTTGTTAACAAGAGAAGTTCACAAAGTGAAAAATTAAAACAACTTGTGAAAAAGCATACCATTTGTCTGGCCTGTTCATAAACGGCGCAGCAATTGTTTACGCTGTACAATTGTGCCTCCAAATAAATGAGTGGTGAGTTGAGCCATGCCATCGAGCCACTACATTTGTTATAATCATGTCAGCAGTGCAAATGAATTGAACGTTTATTAAATGGTAATGTTTGCCATTGACAAACGCAAACTCATTCTTATTTGGTGCTTTTATTGCAACATGCAGTTAATTGCTCCGATTACATTTGGGAATCCGGACATTGCAGCAAATTGCATTTTGATGTTGGAATGCTCATATACAGTATACAGAGACTTTAAATAACGTGGGGTCATTTTGATGAAGGAATTCCACACGGCTGGCATAATAGCGCTTAAGCATGGTTGGGATATTCCGACATGGTAACAGGGATGGACCTGTTCTGTGTGGGTCGTTCTAAAGCTGGGCCCAATTCAGCACAGATATCCAGGAGAATGTGTCTTGGTAATCTGAATCATTTTATTAGCCAGTCATCATCATGAGCTTGGAAATCCTCTTGGTCCATGAACATGCGTTCACATCTTAATCGTCTGTGGGCCAAGTCTTCAAGCAATGCCAGAGCAGCCATACGTTCGCATTAACACAAGTCACAATGAACACTATTTATAGCTTTATGCTAATCAGCGAAATCAGATTCATTTGTATTAATTCAGGTGGTTTAGTACATGCAGGTGTAGCCTATTTCATTATTATTTTGGCTTAGTATTAAATTAAATTAAAACATTAAATTGTATGTGGTGATTTTATTTAATCTGTTCCATCTGGGAAGTGGTTTTATTACGTGACCTCACCATCAGGCGTTGCTGATATGTCTGAAAAACGGCTAAAATCTTTGTGCATCAAATTTTTCTATTAATCCAGACGTTTGCGGTGGAAGATGCGTACACACATTTGACGTCCGTTAACGCAACTTTTTTGTGTGTAGCAACCTTTATAAATGAGGCCCCTGGAGTCCACACTTCCAAAGTGAGGCCAACAATCCAACAAGACCACGAACATACTGTACTAGGTACATTACAGCTACATTATACAATAGACAAGGTTTCACTGCGACTAATGTTTTGTTCATTAATGGGTAAATGTTTGTGTGTACTCTAAAAGTACATTTTAGAGTACTATATGTGGCAGTGGAATGAGTGTATTTGAATGGGAAAACTGGGAGTGAATGCCAGGAACTGAAGTGAATTAACTCAGATAAGACCAATGCAAACAGCAGACTGAGAAAACACAAGAAGCTTGTACTGTGTATAGATTGTGACTGAGCAGAAAAGCAGCATCAATATACAGTATTGTACTTTGGGTTCTAGCAAGGCGAGTAAAGTCTTACTTGAACCCGACAGGGAAAACTAAAAGTATTTTGTGGTGTTGCAAGTACCCAGTCCAAGTGGAATCCAGAAAGGTGATAAAAATATGTAAAATATATTATCTGCCTCTATTTTCTGGATCCATAATGACAAAGGCAGATATAGAATTCTGCCTAATGTTGTCCTCTCTCTCCAGAGTATATCTGTATTTCGGGGGAAATCTATTTTCCAGGCGGAACTGTGTAAAAATCATATAGTTTTAATAATAATGATTAAAATGTATTAAATGGTCTGTCCTTTGGATACTTGAGGTGTAATATTTATTAGGCAGTTAAACAAGCACTTTTTAAACAGTTTGCCAAAAGAATAGATTTGTTTAAGAAAGATTAATTGGATGCAAAGATATATAGGATAGTTTTTCCTGGTCTTTATATAAAAGATAGGTTCACATCACATACTTTGTACTTTACAGAAAATAAAAATGAACAGAAACAGATCAGTGTTCAGCAGTAAATCTCAAATGCCACGTCATAAAATGGAAAATGTTCTTCTCCTATCATCTCTGGTCTTCAGACTATCCCCACGGCATCACCATCATCTCTCCGTTTGGCTCGGACAAAAAGCAGGTGCTCAACTTCTGCGCCCAGAGTTCCGAGGAGCTCCTCAAGTTTGTGGAGGACCTGAAGGAATCCATCGCTGAGGTGTCTGAGATGGAACAGATTCGCATTGAATGTGAGTATGCCATATTGAATATATACAGTTTATGCATAATATAAACAATATGTGTATTATTTCTTCCATCAAAACAAGTGAAGTCATGTCAATGACACTTTATGGGTCTCACTAGAGCAGCCATAAGCCAGTCTTCATCCTTTTGTTTTCCATGCTGCACACAATGGTGTCTACTTGGCACTCTGGTCTCAGGCTGGCTGTAGCCTTTAGGTCTTTTTCCTTTGGTGCACTGCGGCCAAAACAGACTGCAGGACAGGGGGGGAAAAAGACACAAACCGGAGGTGAAACGAGGCCAACGTTCCTGAACGCAGCCAGGCATCAATGATGAGAGTGAGCGTGCGTGCGTGTGTGTGTGTGTACTCATTCAACACACATACACACACAGGCAATCTGAGCTCGAAGGCTGTGGCTCCTGCCAGCGGGCATCAAAGAGAGCGTGCCCACTGGGAGCCAGCCTCTCTTCAGTACCCTCCCCTGATAGGGTGGTCAGGGGACCACTGGAGAGCAAGGTACAGACGTGCCACACTGAGAGAATAAAACCTGTGTCTCTCTAGAGATAGGCAGCCTCTCAAGTCTCCACACACACACTGACACGGGCTCACAGAAGCCAACCGCAATGCACCATGGGACCTATTTATTCCGGAATACAAACAGAAGCAAACGGATGGACTGCTTGTACCTTGGGAATAAATGTGTCAGCGCATGCGTGCTTGAGAAATGCATGTGCACAGCCAATAACGCACGATCGGCATCTTCTCAACTTGAGTCGCACTTGGATAAATACACCTTAGTCTGTTTATGCATTGCACTTTTCAAGATAAATAGGGGTGAAGTAGTCGGTGTTCCAGTTTATATGACTCACACTGATTCTAGATTTACATGTCTTATTTCTGCCTGTGACTGTTGATTATGTAGAATATTATGATTATGGAAAATAGAAAAAGGTGAATGAAAACTATTTTATTCACCTGCCCACCCTGCCTGTATAGGCTCATTGTTCATATATTTACTGGTAAAAAGTACCGGATTCCTTTTGTAGAATATGACACATTTTATTATACAGTAATACAACCACTGGAATTGTTTCATTTTACATGTTTCCTGTGTGCTGTGTTGAATTGTGCCAGAGGTAATACACCTGCCATGTTGTCTGGTCGCAATACACTTTGACACTCATTGTTTGGACTGTGTGTTTTATGTCTTTTCTTGGCCAAGAGCAGAAAATTGAATGAAAATGAAAAGCCCATACAATCACGATGCACGCTCCCAGGTCTGTATTAGTTCGGGAAAGACTTTCAGGACAAGCGATCGATAAGGAGAACTTGTGCGCGACGCTTTGGGGGGGCCGGTCCGGGGCGGCCGCCAGCTTCGAACGCCAGGTGGCATTAGAATGCGGCGCCACGTCGGGGACAAAACAAACATTTAGTCACCCTGATTGGAAATGACACGCAATTACCATCAAGTGTGAAGTGTAATTAGAGAGATGACGGGCTCCTGGATACGCTTAGTAAAGAGAGTGGGAGGGTGTGTGTGAGAAACAGACAGACGAGCAGAGGAGATCTCGGCTGGGTGTTGATTTTATTTTTAAGCTGCTGATTTCATTCCGTCTGTCTGCCGTCTGTCACTTTGTTTATTGGATCTATGCCGTGGCCTGCCTTCATGGCATGCGACGACTGTGTGCAATTATTACTCCTTTCCGGTGTGTTCTGCAGGGGAGCTGGAGAAGCAACAGGGAGCCAAGACTCACTCGGCAAAGAACAACGGCACACAGCTGGAGCTGCGGGGCAAGCAAGGCTCCCCGTCAGGTGTGTGTGTGCGCGCGCACGTGTTGCATCTCATACTATCCTTAGGTTCACCAACAAAAATATATTCTTCTTTTCTTCCTTTTATTGTTGTAGATAATATAAATGGTTACAAACTCAATTGAATGCCACAGTGGGGAAATGAGTCACCATGTTGCATGTCCATTTTATCACATTGTTTCTGACTTGAGGAGATTGCCTTCCTGAATCATCACTTCACAGTAGAGTGACACAGCAGCAGCAAGTTGCTTTTTTTCAAACACATTTCAGTTTATTTCCTGTCTTGAGGAAAAGTAATTTACAACCAAACGCCAGACCTTAAGATTAATGTCATGCCCTGAACATTAGCTATGCCATGTTTTCCTTATTCTGACCCTACAGGAACCCTGGATGTTGACGCCAGGAGTGCACATAATGCTGTAGAGGTAAGTGCTTTTGGTTAGGACCGTGTCCCAAACAAAAGGTAAGTACATGTAGTATGGCATGGCTAGGATGAGACAGGAGCAGACTGCAGGGTAACCTACGTATAGCATTAGCATTGGAGGCGTCAAGCTAGAGATCCAATGAACGAATGAGTAAAGTCCATTTCCACTAGCCGAACAAAATCAGATGCTGGCAGGTAGAAAATGCCCTTGCTTCTTCGTTTGGGGAAATTATACTCGGCAAAACCAGCAACGCTTTGGTGCTATCTCTAAGGTTGCAATAATGTTGTAATTAGTTCTCAGTAGCCCAGGCTGAAACGTAACTTTAAGCCCTTTCAATGGTGACAAAGCCGAGGTCGCACAATGCATATACAATATAGTACTGTGTGTAAGGAAATGTGTGTTGGTGAATGTGTGTTTTACCACTGACACCCTAATTCATATGCTAACAAGCAGGCAGTTACATTTAACGCTCGTTTGACCCAGCCATCACCTCCCTTCCCCTTGTCAGGACTCTGAGGAAAATGTAGTTTTTCGGGCTAGCGAGAGTAAGCCGAACAACAGGACTCAAGGGGCCCTGCCGTTCCCATCCTAGAGGCATCGGGTATGTTTTTGTAGAATGTTTTGGTGGAGGTATATTTCTGAAAATGTATTTTTATCTAGTGTACAAAGATAAATGCACAGGGGTAATTTGTTATGCCTATTTCTGTGTAGCTATTGCTTTCTGTTAATATTTCAGCCTGTGTAGCTTGTGCAGATCTTTGCTTTACTGTTGTTCTGGCTAATGCCAGGGGATTCATCAATGCACCTTTTCTTTTTAGAAAAGATCTGGTGTTTCAATTCAGTAATTGTGAATGAGAAACCTGTGTTTACTGATGCCGATATAGAAATATTAAAGATGTAAACGCATCCAAAAAACGGATTATGTGATGCTGTGTTTTTATCTGCGGTGTATATACAGTATGCTACTGTATTTTGGTGCGCCAAAAAGCAATGAGATACATCCTAATTTAACAACAGTGTAGAATTTGTTTATCTGGTGGCATGGTCCGTCTTTACCATACAGTTGCCGGGCTACCTCTGTGTCGCACCTGTCCATTCTGCTGCACAGTCAACAGTAGGTAGGGAGGCGTTAGCTGTCAAACACATTTATCTTTCCCATCGAGGGTCATTCAGACAGCCTCTGTCCTACTAGGGCCGAGGGGCATGACAGATGTTCTACTTTCATATGTTGTGACACTCTGCGAGTTTGACACAAAACAGAGTAAGCTGGGCATTTGTTCATCTAGATCAAGTACATGTCATGAATTAACTTAAACGATCATTTGATTATGCTTTAATAATGTGTACCCAACAGCCGCATCTAAATCAGGATTTGTTTTATTAATGTGAATCTACAGTATTGCAAAGCATAATCATTACTGCCACTTCCTTTGCGTACATAAAAAATAACAAATTCGGAATTATCTGGTAGACGGTAATGCATAGAATAATAGAGATCAGGGATGCCTTATAAAACGTTTTGACTAGACAAAAAGCCGCTGAAATATGCAAATTAAAGAAAGTTGGCCACATACAGTGTAGTATCCTTACAGGTGTATCCCACAATAGAGCTGTAATGGTGAACACTGCAGGCTAGGCAGGCTTGTTAAGGAGGAGCCAGGGCTGAGACAGGTGTGCATTCTAGCTGAGTGTTGCCTGCGGACTGTCTGTGGGTGTCAGTCTGACCACCTCCTCTCCCCTCTTCCTCCTCGTTTGACTTGCTCCTCTGTCCTGGTGACCCCTCCTTCACTCCCCTCCCCTTCTCCCAACCCCCACAGCGCCACACAGTGGTTTTGAAGGGAGACACGAGGGCCCTCGGTGTCCTCCCCTTTGGAACCACCGGGCCTTGTCTTTAGCGTAGTAATTGGACCCCCACCACACACACACACACACACACCACCGCCCCTGTCCTTCGTTGAATACCACCCCCTTCTCCCCACACCTGAGCCCCCCCTGCGCATGCTCTGCGTGCCAGTGTGTGCGCTGTGGCCTCCCCCCCCCCCCCTTCCCCACCCAAACAAAGCCTAAAAGAGCAACAACAGAGGGCTTGACGGACCGTAGAGGAGGACCCAGGTTTATAACATGTGATGCTGTTCTCTTGGCTGTTTTCTAAACTAGGTGTCAATTCACAACAGGCTTCAGCCGGCCCCGCCCACCAGCAGCAGCAGCAGCAGCAGCAGCACGGTTGCTCGGAGCAACGAGAGCGCAGCGCCGGGCCCTGCTAGCCCGCGGGGCGAGCCCCTCCCCCGCCTCTTCCCCCAGCAGCTGCACCTCCTTCCCCACCACCACCACCTCCACCAACAGCCCCAGGCCGTCGCCGAGACCCTCATCCAGTGCCAGCAGGTGGTCAAGGTGATCGTGCTGGACCACAGCGGGCGCGGCCGGGTGGAGGCCTTCCTCAGCCAGACCCCAAGACCCCACCTGCCCTACCACCACCACCACCAGCACCACCAGCAGCAGCCCTACCAGCAGCCGCTCAGCCACTCGGCCGTGTCCACCCCCGTACGCACGCCCGACGGGGGCCACCAGCCCCCGCTGCCCCCTCCACCGCCCCCCTACAACCACCCCCACCAGTACATACCCCCCCTTGACCCGCGGCTCAGCCTGCAGAGGACCCCCCGCGACTCTCGGAGCATGGTGTAAATAAGACTGGAAAGTAACTAACCCCCCCCCCGACCCCCCCTCTCCTTTGAAACACACACACAGTAAACTCTCACACACACACACACACACACACATATCTACTGTACCCACACGCCCTTACATGTCCAAACCCTGTTCTTTAAGGTATGGTACATAATGTACATATTTACATAGAAAAGAAAGATCTATACTGAAAAAGAAAATTTAATGAAATCACATCTATATGCATATATTTAAGGAATTGTTAAAAAGTAAAAAAAAAAAAGAAAGAGAATCAAGGCTGTAAAAATGCGATGCGGGTCGCAAGACGGCGACGTTTTACTTGATTCCATGTGTATTTTGAAATATTACGTAGTTTTAACAAATTTCTATAACTTTTTTGTCGGTTTTAACTCTGACGCTATAGAGAAAAAAATCTGATACTTTAGTTATGGGATGGATTCCTTGTAGTTATGGCATTTCAAATTCACAACCAACGCAGATACAGTATGTGTGCCCCCCTGAACATTACAGACCCTACTGACTGCTTACGTACACATCCCCGAATTCATGCCTACTGTATTGCGTGTGTGTGTGCGTGCGTGTGTGGGTGTGTGCATAGTTGACACCTGCTGAAGTGGTGTGTGCCAAAATATGTTAAGACTCAACGGACTACTTTGCACTTCACAAACGCTAGGGCTAGAGGAAATCAAAAGAAACGTCGACTGCTTTTCAGCAAACAGTCCTAACTTGCTTCCTCCCGCAAGGAGACCCGAAGAAAAAAAGAAAAATGAAAAACAAAATCTTTGGTATTTATTCTAAACCTGTCTCCTTGTTTACATGGATCCTGATTTATTTTTTTTGATAAAGACCCCTCTCTCTATTTGTCTCTCTATTCTCTGGAAAAACAAAAACCTCTCCTCCGATAAGCTTTGTTTGTCCTCGTCTCTTCAGCACTGTTGGTCTTTCTCTATCATCAGAAAACACTCTCTCCCGATTGTCACTCCTCATAGATCACCCTACAGTGAAGCATGATGGGAAGTGAGGCAACCAATCAAATGGCTTATTTATTGTCTAACACAAAGGCTTATGACAGCCTGGGATAGCTGTGTTGACTGTTTGTTTTTAGTTGCTTGTGTCTGTGTTATACTGTACTGTACTTATTTGATATTGATGTTGCCAGGAATCTTTGTGTTCAAACAAACAATGGACAGGGGAGAAAATGTGGGCTTTTGGGGGCTTGGTAACACAACTGATTAGAGTACTAATTCAATTGGTTACAATAGGCAGAACACATTAGACTGCCTGAAAACTGTCTCAGATGATGGGTATACAGTATATTGTGTTCATTCCATTTTTGTGTGGTTTATTCCAGTGGGATTGATGGACTACCTTTATAGTTCTCTGTAAAATGGCCAAATTTCAAGTCATCGCTCTCTAACCTTTTTCCACATAACCTTTCTATCTGACATTTTCACAAAGGCTAAAACCACAAACAGTTTTCTGATGTCAGAGACAAACTGCTCACATGACAAACACTGATGTTAATGGTGTTTGTGCTTTTGGCTAACCCACTTCAAATATGAATATGTAAAAACATTGCATATTTAATGTATTCAGCCTATCCTCCATTGTAAATATCACATCCAAGCTGTGTCACAAAAGGACAGGGAAGCTACCTTTAGCCCTATCAAAATTATATTACCCAGTCATGCATCCTTTATGTGGAAATGGGTCTGTGGCTGCCCCATCTTTTAAACATAAACTTTACTTGCCAGTATAGAGTAGCTCATCTGTTAGCCTGGCCTTTCTTATCTATTTGATTTGTTGATTTATGATCACAGTCACTGTTAAGGGAAGTCACAAGGGAAATCTCCCAGCAATTTTCCACCTATATCTTTTCAGCTAATGGAAAAATGTAGGTTCCGGGGGTAAGGATAATATTCTGCAGTGTAGGCAGAGGAAGTGAGTGTGTTTTAAATGGAGAGAATGTCAAACTATGAAAACGTATGCAGCGTAGAGGCTAATAATCTGTAGCATTTATAATGTTCAATTAACACTTCCTTATTACACATACAGCAGAATACTGTGTGTTACTCAATTATGGTTATTTAAGGGTTTTACATATATATGTAAACGCATAAGCCTTTCAAAAATGCATATTCAAATTCAAATGTACTATGATGGACTATGTATGTTACTTTTGCATTTTTGATCAAGAGAAAGAAGAATGCTTTTTTTTTTACCCATGCATGACACCTCTTTGTGTAGCGGAGGCCTAATGAACTGTGATTTCCCAAGATTTTGATTTTGGTTGTGCATGATTGAATTTCCTGTGCATTCAGTGCTGGAAGATACAGAAGCATTTTTATGTCCTTGGGTCTTATGATGCACTTTACCATGAGAATATTTTATCTTTATGCTAAAGAAATCTCTGCAATGGAGTTTTTAAAATAACAGTTAATGACTGTGAATGCCCCCCTACCCCCACACAGAATCAGATCCAGTTTGCCCTCTAATCCATATCAAGTTTTATGAAGAGTGAGCATCTTCATTGTTGCCATTTTCATGAACCCGTCTATGAGCTATGGAAGGTATGTTGTTGGTCCAATATATTTCAAAAAGTCATTTTAGAAAAAGCTCTACTGTATGTTACATTGGCATGGTGTAACCAGACCCAAACATCACTTTGAATAGGGTCTGGACCTGCTCCATTGGTCATCGTTTGCTTCAATTTAAACAGCCTTTAACCAGTCGGCAATCACTCCACCTAGCTCTATCACCATTCAGAACAAACGCATGACTTCAATGTCATTGCACTTAGCTCTCCCACTGGCTGCTGATTGGTCGACCATCCATGGTGGCTGTGCAAACGCTAAAGCGAAAATTTACCTGAGCGCAATAGTTAAGTGGAGCCAGGCTAATGTTGCATACAGTAGAAAAGCAATGTGACTGTTGACATTTGAGAGTGCACCACTAGTAACAATAAAGAGATAAAAGGGCTTTTCCATGCCAACCCACCTTTTCTTGTAATATGTGGAAGTCTCATTATCTGGGCTTTAAGCACTGTGTTATGCTTAAACAATTTGTAACATGTTTTAGGGGCACAAGTTGAAAGAGTAACAGACTTACAAACCATCACCTTCATTGGTTATCTTTAAATCCCTCTCTACCTGTCTTTGCAGTATATCAACATGCTATTAAAGATTATTTCAGTCTATTCACTACTTTGGATGACTGGTTGTTTTATTTTGGTCAGCTCCAGATTTATAACACAGTTACAGTATGTGTCAAATAAACCACCATGCAACTATGGCTCATGTAACCTAGCTGATGAAGAAATCCTGTGTTAATAATAATTTACATTTCTTTATATATTTACTTTAAGGTAGATGTTAATTTGGCAATAAAATATTTGAAACGTGAAATTCTGAGCCTACAGCACTGCTGTGGCTTGTATTCCTCTTACAGAGCTGTAAAGTTCCTAGCCCCGCGTGACCATCCTGATTTTGCAAGCTTTAATTTCGCAGCAAGAATCAGTCTGGAAAGGCTGGGGATCAACGCGACTGTAGTCCGAGTAGCATCTGAACTTTCAAATCAGCGTCGTCGTTATTGCTACAGGTGTGGTTTAGGTGTGACAACAGAGAAATTTGAAAAAAAACTTGAAAATAACAATGGCGGATCCTAAAAAGCTAAACGTAGATGATACTATAGCGTCAGTTTTATTTCAAGACTATGGTTCATCCAATCAACTTACAAGATGTTTATGACAGAAACCGCCCTAAACAAACTGTTCCTATGGACAGCTTCCCAAATGGAATTGTGAACCACAATCCATCTGGCATGTCAGGTTAAAAAGTTCCCACCCTTCGCTCCAAATCCATGTGCACTTTTAATGCATAGTTGTGAGTCAAACAAACAGCAATCTAGGGAAGATAAAACAGGAAAGTTTATGACTCATTTAAGTAATACAATTTAAGATGCATTTTATACAAATGCTAAATTAAAAAAAAAGGTTAAAGGGGAAAAACAGCTAATTGTAAAATATTTGTATTGATTGCAATGAAAAATAATTTCCTTATGACCGAACATTTTAGACTTTATCATGTTTTTGCTCTGATTTATCAATGATCAAACCATTTTCCTTCAATAAAAAACAAAAAATAAACTATACATCTTTTGAGAACATAATATTTACAGCGTATCCATACTGTAAACAAATGTTTCAATTTAAAATTATAAAACAGTATTGAAAACATTACCAATATCTTGAAGTGGAATATTTTGACAAATACTCTACAATGCTTTACAGAAGAATAAAGCTACATTTTGAAACAAATCATACAAATAAGAAAAACTGGGTATAGTAAAGTTACAGTATTGCATGTGTGCATTTACAAATGATGGCCCACTGACAAAGACTACAGTCTGTGTACAAATATATATTAGTATATTTGGATGGATTTTAAGCAAATGGTGTTTTAGTTGTACCAGAATTCTTATGGCAATGTGCACATTGAGACATTTATTTGCAACCCCATAGACAAAATGGCAGAAAAGAGAATATGACATTCACTTTCATAATTTATAATCACAGTGTGAAGGGCAATGTAGAGAACACCGGATTGAGGCTGATCTAAAAGCATGATGCATTGTGCTTACACAAAATCTCCCCATGGATAATATTTATAGACTTAAACCTTTTATACAGAAATTATCATCCTAGATTCTGAGAAGTGCCTTATCTTTTCCCACTCTCCTTTCTCCCTTAATTTATTCAGCATAAGATAGACAGAAAACACAGATGCCAGATTCTAATCGTAGATAAAAAAAGGAAGAGTGAAATAGGACGAGAAAGGGGAAGTGGGTTATAGAGCTGACCCCTCTAGACAGGAGCATCACCCACTTCGCCTGTGTGAGTGAATTCTTCATGTTCTGAGGTTTTCTCATCCTCCTGACAAGTAGTCATCTTGTGCCAGCGCTATCCAACAAAGGCAGAGAGATTAGTCAGTTTCAGGCCAGGCTTATGTTAACCTGACACGCCAGATGGTTGTTACACGCACATAACATAGTTCTATGCGTACAATCATCTGGGGAGCCGCCCATTGAAACTGTTGGTTTACTGTGATTGGATGAACCATCTGTAAGAACCACTATTGTTGTCGAGTCGCTTTCACTGTGGTCACACCTAAACCATGCCCATAGCTACCAGTACGACACTGATTGGTCACACGATAGAAATACTGGACAGAATTAAAAGGATTGCTTGACTCTCCGGACTGATTTTCGTGGCGAAGTCAAATTGAGGCTAGTCATATGTACCTGACAGGCTTTAAACTCAGGCTAGACACTTTAAATATCTCTTGTGCTTGAGGTAATCATGATCATCTACCAGGACAAGATTCACATCTGACCTGTTTCACAAATGTGTAGCTGCAGCCAATATAAACAAAAACGTGCTACCAAACATTTTTCCGGCATATAGGGAACCTTAATTTATCTACTGTAAAATGCCCTGTCCACAAATGTGTAGAGTGAATGTTGCAGATTATACTTGTTCTAAGGTCTGGCTGCACTGCTTCATCCAAGTCTTAGTTTTTCATATAATAACATTAACATTAAATTAAACCAAAGAAGCTGTTAAAAAGTAAGAGTTGTTCAAAAAAACTCAAAACACATGAATGTATTTTTATATAAATATTAATTTCATTAGCTGTAGCTATGAAAATACACTTTTGAAACTTTATCATGCAAAGCTAGAAAAACTATGCATAGTTTAGTTATTGACATAGTTTAGTTATTGAACATACTCTGTACTTAAATGTTGCAAAGAGCCTAGTGCAATTAAAATGTAAACAAGAGCTGAGTTTACCTGTTTGAGGCTTCCCTTGGTTTTGCAGAACATGTAGATGACATAGCCAGGAATAAGTATCATGGAGGACATGGCCATGAACCAGCCAATCACTTGGCCCCATAGCGGGTATACATACTTCCCCAAGGTCAACGGGGTCATCTCTATTGCACTGAAGGTGAACACACTCTACAACACACAAACACACACAATAAAGCTTACTCTACTTGAAAATAATACAATATAAATTAATATATACAACATTATCTTTACATATCAACCATGCACTGTACAGCAATGTATTTTCTTAAACATAGTTTCAGTATGTATTTTTTGGCCTATAGCCTAATGGAACATGGTTCAGTGGCCACAAGAATCACCTTTGATATTTCTACCCTACAGAAATATGGATACATTATTACCATTAATCTCCAGTTAGCCAGTCGTTTAGTGTAGAATGAGGATGCTATGCTCAGTTACTTTGGTCTAATGGCTTTAATTTCTTATAGATTTTTCCTTCTTTTGTATTTCATTGAAGTTTCTTGGTCAATACACAGTGCAGATACAGACATTTCTCTAAGGGCCTGATAGATGGGATACATCAAATAAAAAAGTGAAGCAGTATAATTGAGGCCTACCACATAAAAATAAACGAAGCAATTTATATTCATTATTCCAAATGCTTTACATATTCTGCATAATTTAAAAAGTTTTATAAGGTAATTAATTATAATGCACACAAAGTGGCCAATGCTATTAAAGAAAATGAGAACATTATATTTACTATGCAGTAAATCAATCAGACTATCATAGCTGTAATATCTTGTTGTACCTGCAAACAACCAGACATGTTAAATAACCCAACCAATTCCTATATGTTTACCTTACATTTGGTCACTGAGTTACGTAGTTGGTCAGCGTGCATGTCAATCAAAATACCTGGCTCTTCGAGACTAGGCTAATATTGACGCGGGTACAGTACAAGTTTAATTCGCTTGGTGAGAGACTACAGTATTGATTGGCCAGGCCTACCAGGCAGATGAATGGAGTGAAGAACATCCAACAAAGTTTCCAGCAGCTGCTCGGCCGATAGCCAATCATGTCCTCAATGTTCTTATAAAACTTCTCTGCTCCTGGAAGATGGAGAAAGACTGTCAACAGAAAATAAATAAATGATAAAATTGCATGAAAATGAAATAAAATATAGGCGTGGGAGTGAACATTTGCTACACGTAATTGATTTATATTCCTTTTCAAGTAACAACAGGGCATGTAGTTCATGCGAAACATTTTCGCATAAATAAACATTGCTATTTGCTAGCTGTCATAACCGCTTTTTGACAAGGTGTAACTGGGATCTTACAGCATTTGGTTAAATTCAGTCAGGAGGGGGTGGGGAACCCAGTGAAGGAGAACAGAGCATATCTCACCGTAGAACCAGGATATGGAAATGGTCTCAAAGAAAACAAGAAAGAGGAGGCACATCCCGCTGGCAGAATAGTAATCAAACAGCTTGAACACGTACAGACCACCCTGGGGTATTACAACACACACACACACAGGCTGAATACAAATGTTATTGTAAAATAAATTAATTGATAAAGCAGGCAGGCAAATTTAAAACCACATGGTGCTATGGGATCAATAGTCGCTTAGTGTGTAGCTTAGTGTGTGGAGGGGTCTGTGCATCATCATTTGCTACTGGACATAGTAGACAACACACAAACACAGTAATTATTTTATACAAGCTTTAAATATTAGAGATACACACACACACGCACACAAGCACACCTGTGTGATGTTTGAGAAACCAATGACGAAAGAGATGAGACAGACAACAAGGACGAAATACTTTTTCCTCTTCCTCAGCACCATTGGGTATTCATCCATAAGTGCTGTGATTAAGCCTTCCACTGTACAGAACTGAAACACACACACGTAAATCATATAAACTCTCAGCAGTGTTGGCTTAGTATCTTTTACACTTGATTCGTTGAATTTGTTGGGTATCACTACAAAATGTCCTTACAAATCATAATGTCTGACTGAGGGACAGTTAATTGAAGGTGCAGTACTGGCTCCCACTAAACGGCAATTGCCCTTTTATTTCACATTCAAACACAATGGTGGTGAGACTGTGAACTTATGGTAATTTCAACCAAGGCATAAATCTCACGCAATATTCTCAGCAGATACATATGTATGTTTGTGTGTTTGTACTTGACTGTCCAGGCCAAGCATCATGAGCATTGAGAAGAATAGGATGGCCCACAGAGAAGAGAGAGGCAGTTGGGTGACTGCTTGAGGATAAGCAAGAAAAGCCAGTCCCGGACCTATTGGACACCATTAACATTTTGTTTAGAAATATTAATTATAATTAATTATCATTCACAGTAGACATACAGCTGCTATTGGCTGCTACAAACAACCGTTGTAACCCTTACTAAGAGAGTGAGATTTAGTTACAGTACAGTATGTATTAATGTACTCTAATTGCACCATTTGAATACCCTATGTACCTATGTGTATTGCAGGGATAATATTACACTTCTGGTAACAAACACACACACACACAAACAAAGACCACACTAATGGGCATCACTACAGCAATGTACCTGAAGCTGCTAACTCTTGGACAGACCTCTTGGTGATGTGGGACATAAATCCTACGATGGAAAATATGACAAAACCAGCGAACATGCTGGTGCAGGAGTTGATACAGCACACTATGATAGAGTCCCTGAAGCAGAATAAAATGTGTACAAAAAGTTATTGGAGTTAAGTTTGGTTATTTTTAATTAAGTGTAAAAATAAAGAAAGCGTTAAAAACTAGCCTAAAACGAACATCATGAGGAGATTATAGCTACGGTGAATATATGATTAGCACGTTACAGTACTTTCTGAACCAGGTATTTTCTATTGACATTGCAATGTTCAATGTCATAACAAAATACATGAAGCTAGCTGGTATTTCACTACCTGTATACGTCATTGTTGTAAGAATTGTAGCTTCCCAAGGCAATAAGGCTTCCCAGTCCCAATCCATAAGAAAAGAAGATTTGAGTGGCTGCATCCAACCAAACCTGAAACGCAGCAGTTATAAACAATGTTTGGGCTCACTGATTTGAAATAAAAAACCTCAAATAGTTAACCTCAAATGGTTATACCCCTTCACTATGCAAACCATGAGAGTAAAATGTTTTCTCAGTCTGCATATTACTGAAACCTGCCATAGGTTTACTGTACAGTATAACGGATTACGCATCGAAGCACAAGCAACACCTGTCCATGTGACTCAAATGAAGGTTGATAGCACAGTATAAGAAAACGTTAAGCCACGAATTAACATTTTACAAAGTTTCCTTGACCACTGGAGATGACCACCTTCAAACTGAGAAGAGCTCTCCAGGTTGTTTAAGATCACTCTCTCTGAGCTATTTTCAGGATGAAAGGCAGCTTGTTCTGATCAGGGATGATTTCAGGAAACAACCATCATGGGGGCTCAGCACCAAACTGTACACAGTATGTCATATGTCACATACTGTACACAGTATGTGACATATTTAACTGTATAACAATTAACAGCTGGCTACAATACAGTATGTTTGTTTTTTTGTATTGATGTCGGAAATTCTGAGCATCAACAACTTAATTTGCTGCATTATGGTGAATTTCTATGCAACAATTTATGCCATTTCTGTATCAATTTATGGTGGAAATGTCTTTATATGTAAAGAAAAATCAGGAACCAGGTGAAGCAAAATCTAACATGAGGGCTAATATAATCACAACTTCTTCCTTACTTTTAGGTGTGCTTATATGCATTTTAGGTGTGCTTGAACACCTATAAAAAGAGTAAAATCACCAATGGTCCCGATACTGCCATTTGTGATGTCACAAATAATAAACCAATCACAGAGCAGCTGTTCAGTCACCACCAGGTGGGTGATATGAGATAGCAGATAGTCTAACCTCATGGAGGTCCAACCAGTCAGTACCTCAGATTCAACAAGCTTGTTGAAGTCCGGGGTGATGTAGAACAGAATGCCGTCGATGGCGCCAGGCAGAGTGATCCCACGGAAGAACAGGATGACAAGCATGAAGTAGGGATACGTGGCAGAGACGTACACAACCTGAGGTACCAAAAAGAAAGCGAGAGATGGAAACAGATGGAAAAAGAGAAATTGTGTAGAGCCCTAGGGTATAGTTTTGACATTGCTCTAACTGTTGCTCTATTCAGCTCCGCTAGTTTTGTCAGATATTTGTGCGAGTTAGCAACAATAACTAAGGGCCGCTGGAGGTCAGTTAGGTCATTCAGTAGTGACTTAAAATTACTACAATTTCAACTGTTGAGGAGGCTTGAACCCGTAAAACTTTACGGGTTGGGCTACAGTGGTACAGTGGGTAGAGCGGGGCGACAGGTGATTGAGAAGTCGATGGTTTGAACCCCGCAAACTCCTCACCAAGTGTCGAGGTGTCCCTGAGCAAGACACCTTACCCTAACTGCTCTCAGTGGTCAGACATCGCCATCGGTGTGTGAATGGGCGAATGAGAGGCTATACTGTAAATTGCTTAGAAGTGGCCGGAAGGTTGAAAAAGCGCTATATAAATGCAGTCCATTTAACTGGGAGTCAAACATCCTAACCAGTAAACTAATCTATCATGCCTGTATTAATCTACAGGATTTCTTTAAAAGCAATTCACAAACAGCTCAAAGTGATTTAGCTTAAATAATTCAGACCCAGAGAGACCATAAAACTCGGGTAGTGGTAGTTCACGAAATACTCTCCACCATCTCCTAGAATATCTCTAATATTTCTACAGCTCTCGTTGCCAGAAGCTTTTGACAGAGCTTATAGTATGTGCCTTGCAGTTTTGCAGGCAGATGATTATATTTAATTGCTAATGTCCATCAAGGCCAAGGAGCCTGGGGGAATTAATTTTCCCCACTCCTTTCTGCAGCCACACATTAAAATCAAATTATCCTCACTGGGGAATGTTTAAACGGGCCTCCATACACATATCGCACACACGAATTGCTGTAGTCCAGCTGTAATTTTTACACTGACAGAATAATTTCTTTTTCATTTTATTTTGCTTCCATCGTACTCCTGTATCACCTTCCAATCAAAGTCTGGCAGTTTTGGGCTGAATGATAGCTGGAATAATTTTTCCAGGTGAATAAAAAGATGGAGAGTGACAAAGAGCGCAATTTTAAAACGGATATGAAATGGACAGAGAGAAAAATAGCCCCAATGTACATGAATATGAAGGAAATATATAGACACATTTTCCCATTTGCTCCATTTCAGCAGTTCAAAGTGTATAATAATACTTCTTCTCTACTAGTACTACTACTATACAACATTTGAACAATGTTAGAAAGTATAATAGCTTGAGACAGAACATTTTAATTAAGCTTGTTGAGATGTGTGTGAGAGAGAGAGAGAGAGAGAGAGAGAGAGAGAGAGAGAGAGAGAGAGAGAGAGAGAGAGACTGACCTTTCCTGTCCACTCTACTCCCTTCCAGATGGAGAAATAAACCAGGACCCAGGCGAGGGCCAAGGTGCCCACCAGGGGCCACCTCAGCTCCCCAGGCTCCTCCAGACCACTGGACAGCTGGTGCATGTTCCGCCTGGGGGCCGACACATCACACACATTGAGGTCAGACACACACACACACACGTAAGCACCATACAGGCCCTAGGAAACCAGGCCACAACCAGCCAAGGTAGTCCTGTGACCACAAGGAGCACTAGGGGATGGTATGTACGCATGCCCCGGTTCCAGGTGCCATAAATCAGCTCACGAAGCATCCAATCAGCTCCAGTACAAAAGGAGGACACAGGCACTCCAATAGAGAGCAACAGAGAGTATAGAAGCTGTTAGTAGAAGTGGCTTGACAGATTTGGGAAGTTCAACTTCGTCATCTTATTTTGAAACAATAAAGTTGGAACCCGAATTAGTCTTAGAATGCCAAATATGACACCAGTGACACTATTTTGACTGTAACCAAAGTGTAGAAAAGCGAAAAGAGTTCTACTACAATCAATTCTAATCAAGTAAAAATAAATCATCAACAGTAGTAAAGTAGGTGGTAGAGACAAAACATATAAGGTCAGGTGTACTACAATACACTTTGTCTTGTACACAGTAATAATAGCAGACAAAGTCTGCCATGTCAATATTTTGTACAATGTTACTAGCAAGAGATTTATTAGACATCTGATATCACACTTCAAATCCAAAAGTGACAGTGTTTCTGCATTATTGGACCTACTCCCAGAACTCGGTGACAGCACTGGTCAGGTTGGTGGTGTCTGTCAGGCTGTAGTTGCAGAAGCAATTCACTGTATTCCAGGGGTTGTCGCAGGTCTGCCATGGCAACTCCTGCATACAAACGCACACGTGGGAAAGAGCATAATTAGTGCTAGTCATTAATGTAATGAATTGCTTCAGATTAAGCTTTTCGTTTACAGGAAAGCGACGCTAAAACATGAAACGGTAAAGGTGTTCTGCTGCAGTAACATACCGATCCAAAGGAGTTAAACAAGTAGTACAGAGCCCAGGCGATAATGACGATGTAGTAGATGTTTAGCCAGAAGGACAAGACTACAGATGCCAAGCCTACCCCTGAGGATGGGATTTGCGTGGTCATTAGTATAATTCTCACAAACAGCTTTGCTTTAGAAGTAAGAAGAATAAACTACTAAAGACATCCAGTGAATCAAGTCAAAGTTTGCTAAGTTAAATGTTTTAACTGATTTATAATAAGTAAAACAGACATATGTCTGTTTCACTTATGCTCGTGTATGTATAGCGTGAAGCTATTGTAACATGCCCCCCCACACACACACACACACACCCCCCATACAGTATACTGTATGTAGGCCTATTCTCACATTCTGAATATGTATTTTTTACCACCTTATACGTCATGATAGAACCTTTTGTATTTTATGTAATAATGTAAACTTCACTCCACACCAAAACTCTTTTCCTACAGTATTTATAGCTGCTGTGTACCGCATAGAGCAGATAAATGCTAAATGGCATCTAAAAGCACACGTACCTTTCATCATGGGCATGAGTTTCCACACACCCAGCCCACCTGCTGAGATGAACTGACCCAAAGCTGTCTCCAGAAAGAAGAGAGGTATCCCAGCAAACACCAGGGTCAAGAAGTATGGGATCAGAAAGGCTCCTGTGGGGCATTTCAGGAAGTAAACAGAAGGAAGTCAATCCTTTAAATATTACAAAAATACAGACAATAGTTTTTGTAGAATTGTAGAATGATGTAAAATAGTCACTTATAGCTTCAAATAAAGTATAGAGTATTACATATATACTGCTTCATTAAAAGGTGCGGTATATTATTATAATCCAATACACTTGAATTTCCCCTCATGGCTGTCCACAGATGTGTGCACACTGAATAAGAATCCAGTGTTCCCACAGAGCCCTAGCTCTGTAAATGGGAAAACAAATAAAGTGGTGCAGACCGCACCACACTATTCCAGCCTTGGCAAGGCATGCCCAATGTGGGGGACGAAGCTTCTGAGGGAGCATTGAAGGAAGAGGTGTATGTTTGGATGTCAAATATCAACACTCTCCAGCATCTCTTACTTAATATTTAATTAAGTCCATTGTTTGTAATGTACATATTTAAACTACCCCGGCATTTATCCTAAATGAGCTGAGAAAAGAATTTTACATGAATAAGCAATAAAGGTCCTGTAAATGACATTTATCAAACCTTTATTGCTAAATACTGTATAATCGGTTGTTGGATGTAAGACTAGTAGTGAACATGTGATACAGTGCTGTGGAAAGACTAACAACTAACTAACAATAGTTACTATTGGAGGTCACTTACCTCCGCCATTCTTGCCGCACAGATAGGGGAACCTCCAGACATTTCCCAAGCCAATAGCATATCCTATACAGGACAGCAGGAAGTCAAATTTGCCCTTCCAGTTTCCCCTCGCAGGTGGCTCCTCTTCATTCTTCTCATTGGCTACAGGGGGCACCACATGATCAAAGTCCTCAAAGGGAACCGCTTGCTTGACATCCGTAGGGGAGTTCAGGTCCACTGTACTTAGTCCGGTCTTCCCCATTACGGGAACCCTTACAAAATCACAAGATCCAGTAGAGTTCGGTTTCAGATAGGCCTCTCCTACTTGGGTTGGTCCTTCACTAGAGAGTGTAATTCAGAAGGATACCAAATACCTGGAAGAACTGTTGGCCAAGGTCAAGAATTATCACTCTGTGTGCAGGATATATACACATTATATTCTGGCTTGGAAGCATGAGAAAGTGCTCTCTTTTCATCCTGTCCTATCCTGTTAAGCTCTCTATAAGAGATGTGCCAAGTAAGTTGCTTGTTGAAACCTGTGAAATTTAGATCTAACACTGTAAGGTAAGCATGTATTTCTGAGGAGTGTACATTTATTTGACATCCTTCCCAGTTCCAAACTAAACATTATCCATTACAATGATTATGTAGTAAAACGTCCATAAAACGTGCATGGAATACTCACCTCTATTATCAGATGCAATATTAATATAATATGCTATTAACAGTTTGCATCTCTGGTAGTAAAGTGCCTTTCTTTTATCTATAAAAATTGATGATTCACTGGCCTTGAGCTATTTATAAATGGTAAACAACGGTGATAAAATATTAAAGCAATGTCCACTTCATTACTAACTGCAAACAATAGTCAGCGTTATATTGTAACTTTCTAATTGAGCTAAATGCATTTTCAAGATTTAGTTAGTGATCAGTGATTTAAGATGTAGACTATGGCTTACAAAAAACGATTA
>JAODUG010013905.1:0-24032 GCA_027564795.1 Aphredoderus sayanus | reverse complement strand
CTCTCTCTCTCTCTCTCTCTCTCTCTCTCTCTCTCTCTCTCTCTCTCTCCTTCTCTCTCTCTCTCTCTCTCTCTCTCCAAATAATCACATTGCAACAAAGAATGTAGAGTGAGCCCTTTTGTGTCTCATCACTGTCTTTCTCTCCACGGATAGACTGGGAGATGATTGCCAGTGTGACTTGCTTGCCAATTTCTAGTACAAATTTCAATTATTCCCAAGAAATGTTCTTCAGATCAATGATCACTCAACGCAAGATAACACGTATGTGAGTGCTGCATCAGGAAAAGACCTCCAGATAGCATTTCCGTATCCCCAGTTGCTAAGAAATTGGCTGAAGGATTAATGTTACATGTATTTTTAGCATTACCTTTAGAGATAGAAAACATGTTTTATTGAATTATAGAGAGCATATCCACAGTGACACTATACACAGTGTATATATTTGCTAGCAATGTCCTTCCTGCAGGTCTTGAACATGTACATTTAGCTAGTCCTTGCTGCTATAGCATTAGTTACATTTACTTTTACCTATTTCATCTCTGATTTCTCCCACATGAAGGATTATCTCAAAACACAAGTCAGGGCTTATCATGGACTCACCAGAATGATATTAAATACTGAAAATACTTTCATTAATTACTGTAGCAAATATTATTTTAAACAGAACAGATTGCCAAATCATTAGGCCCTGAAAAACACACAGCTGTTTTATGTTATTTCTTTTTGTTTTGGCATTTCTTTAACATAGCATACGTCACATAACATATGCTCTGTCCATGGCCAGATACGCCTTTGAAGATGTCTAGCAAGATGCAACTCAAAGCACCTGTTTGGGTTTACAGGGTTTCAAAACCACCACTACCCAGAAATGTCAAGTCAAATCAGCTTAATATATATCAAATTATACACCACTTTATAGCACAAAACACATTTGTATCAAAGTTCTTTACAGACATAGTGAATATATTTTCTTACTGGTTTTATATACTGTATTTTTGGGAGATTGAATCTGGGGCAAATTAAAGTGTGATTAGATAATATCAAAAAAATCACAAAAATTCAATTTGCAAATAATTTGAAAAAAAAAGTGATTCAAACTTTAATGTCAAACTTTTATGGAAAATAGTACTAGAAGCAAGCTCTGGGGACTACATTCTACACTAGCAGAAGTGGCTGGATTACCTATTGAAAGTAAAAAGTCCAGTCCGGAATTATTGACCCATTGTCTCACGCATTCAATTATGGTTTTACGGAAGACAGAGTGTAAAATTGATGTCTCACTGAACCATGATAGAGAGAATCTTTCTCTATCAGATTTCAGGAAGAGGTGATATGTTACCTTGTATAGTGTCTTGTTATGAACAACTTTCTTCAAACCTGTCAACTAAATTCCAGATGTTATGCTAAAAAATAAAGACAAAACATGAAAGCTCATTAAAGAAAAGGCATGTACCAGTAAGATTTATGTCTGTGATATAATACACAACAGTTAAGCTATACAGAGAATAATGAGGGCTGTGTGTTTTCTGGTCATTAGGGAGGCATGTGAGATGCAAACCATGGGAATGAGAAAAACTTAGACTTTTAAGGTGGCTTACACCATAACTAATGTTAGTGCTGCCATTATAGGCAGTTCAGAAGGGTGAGGACCTCCAGTATCTTGAACATGGAAAACAATGTATTAACCTTTACAGCAAGCAATACTTCAAATTCAAAGCCTATAATTTGAATCAGTTAACAGTTTACAATATTCATATTTATTATCATGAACATATGATAATAAATCTTTATGAGAAGTGCAATCGTTTCAATATAATATTCTGTATTTGAACTCTAATTGAATCTATAAAAGAATACAGAAGCAACCAGTATAAGGCTGTCACATACATTAGCATTATGAATTGTGGCGAGAACTGAGATACCCTTTACAAAAATGTATTAATGAAAGTAGTCGGCTGGAGGAAATATGCACATGAAAAGAAAAGAAAGAAAAATAACATGTAGCACAACCTTGGTGATCCAATCATTCAAGGGTAGAATAACAGGCTGCCCTGTTTCTCAACCCACAAACCCCATTGCTGGCCCACAACTCACTGGGAAGGTATTCATGTTTGCTTCTTCTCTTGTAGCAAATATTTTCAATGAGATGCTTAGTCCCAAACAACGTATAAAGCAATTATTTGAAAGGCCGCAATGCAACTGTTCTTTTTCTTTTGTTGATAAAGATGTAAGATAAAGGTAAGACATTTTCATTAAGGTTTGGTCTTTGCTGACTCAGTTTCATATTAGAGTGTACATAAAAATGTAGTTCTCTAAATACCAATGTAACATGTTTTTGCTTTAGCACGGGAATTTGAGAAGGAAGATTAACAAAAGGATTAACTGACTTTGGCATCATTGCCTTTGAAAACATTTAGCCCTTAAATGTGGGCATGTACTACAGTGAAAATAAAAGCATTGAGGACTCTATTTTAAAGACAAAAATATGAAAACATTCTGAACAACTTGGATTTTGGGAAGCTGTAATCCATTACTTGCTCCGAACTGTTAATGTAAACCTTCTATGGTGTACAGTATACAGTATCTACCAAGTGTCGCTGTTGTGTGTTGCCTGAGAGAATGGATCATGTGATATTCACAGACACTGTCAGTCTCTGTAGTGCAGTGCATTGTTCCCCCATAAAGCAAGAGCAAAAATGGTGTCATACAGAAAATAGGGGCTAACAAAAAGAAGGGGAAATGTAAGAGATATGAATAGGATGAAAGGAGAAACCGAGGCACAAAAAAGAGATAAACAAATAACAATTTACAGTCCATGTAAAATGTCCATGTAAAATGCAATAAATATCTACAGTATGTTCATATATTTAGGATAAACACTTCCATCATGTGCATCGCAGAAGCTTGAGAAGGTTTCTTTATTCCCTCTTTTATCTTTGTCATATCTTTGATCGTTACAGATTAGTGACAGTGATTTCCTGGTAGTGCATTACAAAAGCGAATAGCTTCTGAAGAGTCTTTGTACGTCCTTCATACACAAGTTCCATTAGGATGATATTTCCATAAACTGTTCTGTTGGGAAAATTAAAGCTTTTTTTTTTTTTTACCCAGACCTTATTAAAATGTTTCCTATGGGGAATTGCAACTACACTGATAGCTTTGGTAATGAGGTAGTCTGATGAACTGGACTGGTGACTGCTTCATCTTCAAAAAACATGAATGAACTAAAATGATAAGAGTTAAGTACAAACCATGCTTTCTTTGAGGATTTATACTACAGGCATGTAAGGACCAAAACATACTTTAGTTAATGTAGTTTGTTGTCATCTATGGACACACATGTACTGTAGGTTTCCTATTTTACAGAAGATGTAACATGTTTTGAAAGGCTTAAACAGTTGCCCATGACCTGCATTATGGGCCCAGTGAGAGGCGTCAGCAGAGTGGTTTCTCAACACAAAAGCAGATTTCCAGGCATAGTTGTGTGCCTTTCATTACAATCTTAATCTGAATGCACTGATCTGATTTATTATGGTTTCAAACACACTTATTCTTCAAGACCAACAACTGAGATAAAGTAAGAGTGGAAGTCAGTTGTTACCCAAATCAAATAGACTACCATATATTCACACGAGTCTAAACTTGTTTGTACCAATGCAAGCATGCTGTATTTCTTCAGTGCACAAGACACAGCGATGAAATGGTCTTCCATTTTCTAGAAGGAATGATGACAGACCTATTTGCAATAACAACATAAACAAGCATGCTGAGAGGGTTGTGCTGAGAGTAATTTAGCTATTTTGTGCCTGTATGAATTATCATGGAAGGTTACATGGTAACCAAAATTTGTTACCCAAAGGCTATAAGTCAGTGCAGATTGCACACCATGCCAGCCATTCTCTGAATTCTCTTGATTCACACAGAGAGAAGTGACAGTGATTTGTTGTCTCTAGTCAACCACTATGTATGCAATGACATATTACTGTAACACAAAAAATGCAGTTGTTGTTGAAGTCATGGAAGAAATGCTGACAGGCTAAACAAACAAAATATGTGAGACACCAGTGAAACAGAGTTTAATCATAGCATTATAGTACCAATGCAATTCTCAAAGCTACAGAAATTCAAGAGAAAAGCACTGATGTTACTACAGTATAACCACTGGTTTGACATTATCTTTGCATTTATGCAATCTACATGAAATTAAACCATTAATGAATTGCATTTATATAAGGCATACTGTATAAGACCCCAAATCCCTCCGACTCAATGATATATTAATAGTGATAGGTTCAACAGTTATATTTCTATAATAACATCTCTATCTAAAATCAGACAACCAAAATGAAAAGATCAGAGGAGTTCAGTGCAAAGCTTGGTATAATTGTCATAATCTTGTTAAGTGTGCAGCGTAGCAAGAAGTTTAATGGTAGCGTCTGTCACTGATAATAACTAAGATAAAATAGTTCATTCAAGCGGTGACATTTCATTTTCACAAAGTAGGAAGGTAATTTGAAAGACTTGCAAAATAAATATAAGACTTGCAAAATAAATATAAATCAAGAGGGGGAGGGGGGCTTTCACATTCAATATAAGTTGTGTTGGCAAATGTCATTCCACAGGTGAGGATACTATCCAGCAGTTGGGGTGAACACGCCGAGCAGAAGGCAGAGGCAGATTGCATGGAAGCTTGCTGCCAGCGCACCATCTGCCGCCTATGTAGAAAAGCATCTGCAATATCTAGTGCTACTCTTTTCTCGCAGCTATGTGCCTGACAAGTACACACCATTATGACAGAGTCCATCTCCCTTGTGTAAACACAAAAGGAAAGACAGCAATCATAGACTGCAATTACCAGTGAATCACTGGTACCTGACACTGCTACAGAAGATGCCCTTGAAAGGAATATTTGACATCACACAAGTTGACCTGTAGTACCCTCTCCGCTGATGGCCGTCGCTGCCTCATTTCCACCATTTTATTAACATCAAACTCCTCTTAGCCTTACTGAAGCAGTAAAACACGCAGATCATTTAAAACAAGCGTGGTCCCCGTCATTAAAGGCTTCACAGCTGTATGTGACCTGTGAAACATGAACTGTAGCACCTTATCAGCAACAGCAGCCCAGCGCTCTAACAAGACCGACTGCCAGGAAGTGAGGGTCCCCGTCTCTCTTTTCTTCACGGTGGGCGTGGTGAGCCTGGCGGAGAACCTGCTGGTGGTGCTGGCGGTGGTACGCAACAGGAACCTCCACTCGCCCATGTACTGCTTCATCTGCAGCCTGGCCGCCTTCAACACCGTCGCCAGCCTCACCAAGACCTTGGAGAACCTGATGCTAGTGTTCGCGGGCGTGGGACGGCTGGACCAGGAGGGCTCTTCGGAGAAGAAGATGGACGACATCATCGACTCGCTGCTCTGCATGTCCTTTCTGGGGTCTATATGTAGCTTCCTGGCCATCGCTGTGGACCGGTGCGTATGTATGCCTTCTGTCTTTAGTCACACTATGCACATAGAACCCCACGGAAGACCAAACGTTTGGCCCCAGCCTCGTTGAAATCATAAAGCAAAACGTGCCCACGAACATTGTTGAGGGTGCGAACTTAGGCACTTGGCAAGGGGAGGAGTAGAGATGAGCGGCAGCTGCTCAGCATGCAGGTGTTGGAGAGACATGCCCTCTTTAAATGATTAGAACCAAAATAATTACATTATCTTGAATGCTAGTTTCAGACACAAGGGCACGAATGCATACAATATAAATGTAGGAAAATAGCACTTAAACCCACTATACCCGGCAGAGGGGCAGTTATGATTGAATATTATTGAATTCGGATGGATATTAAACTATGCTATGCTCTACTTTCCCCCACTGATCTACCATCTAAATGCTACGTTGATATTTGATACAAACATATTTGATAAAAGGACATTATGTAATGCACAGGGAAATCAGGCCAAGCGAGATCAGGTGTTATGAACAGAGATGATTTATTTGAACTGCATGATGCTGAGCTGGGCAGTCTGAGCTCTGCCTGAGTGGGAGCTGGTCGCTATCTGTAGTTGTTTGTTGTTCCTGCTTAAAATGAGCACAGGCCAGGTCTCAATAAGTAGGAGTCTGGGGAATGTGGATGCCTCTGTCCATTTGTGTTTGCTTTGATTAACAGATATAAATATCCATAACCAAACATTGCTTATTTTCACATACATTCCAGTTACATCACCATTTTCCATGCTCTCCGCTACCACAACATCATGACCCTGAGGCGTGCGGCGGCCATTTTGGGCGTCATCTGGACAACATGCGGGGCGTCCGCAGTGCTCATGGTGTGGTTCTTCGACACCAGCTTCATCATGATCAGCTTCATCGTCCTCTTCCTGGCCTCCTTGGCGTTCATCGTCTCCCTGTACGTCTACATGTTCTCGCTGGCTCGCCTCCACGCCAGGAAGATTGCTGCGCTCACTACGAGCGGCGGGGGCAGCCGCAGCCATCGTTGGCGTCAGCGGCTGGGTGGTAGGAGCATGAGGGGGGCGCTGACCCTCACCATGTTGTTCGGGGCCTTTGTGGTTTGCTGGGCACCCTTCTTTTTCCACCTCGTCATTATCATGGTGTGCCCCATGAACCCGTACTGCGAGTGCTATCGATCCCTGTTCCAGCTGCACGTGCTGCTGTTGATGAGCCACGCCCTTATCGACCCAGTTATTTATGCCTTTCGCAGTGCTGAGCTCAGACACACCTTCCGGAAGATGTTGCATTGTAAAGATTGTAAGCTGTGCTATTAGCGCACCCTGTTAAATCTAGCTCTGGCTGTTTGAATGTGCACTCTACATTTAGTAATTTATTATCAGACGCTGTTATTCAAAGTGACTTACAATAAGTGCAATTGTCAATAGTGGCTATGCTGTACATCACAGTAATAATGGAAAACAAAACATTCTAGAACATGCAGTTACTGCAGGCACTGTACGGAAATATCCCTGCTAAGCACGGTACAGTACAGTATTGGAATTTTTTAGATAGGTAGCCTATAATCACTCATGCAATATAGTGTATAATATAAATATAATATAAGCATTTAATTAATTTAAATATGTAATATAATAATCTAAAATTAAAAAATAATATAATTTATCAAATATATGCAATAATTGCAAAGCCTGAAATAAAAATAGCACCATTAATAATCAACCATTACAATCCAAAAATCTTTTAATGACTTATTAATTAAATTATTATTACTTATTCAAACTAAATATTTGTCTTTTTTGGTGACATGACTTGACTTTGTATAAACTAGCCCACTAAGCCTGATTGCTAAACAGCGACTACATCTATTTTGGCTGAACACATGGACTATAAAATAAAGAGAGGATTGTAGATAGGACTGCTATTTTTCAAGTGACTATCAGCATGACTGAAGTCAACACACCAGCTGAAATTAACAGCAAATGACATACTGCAGCTATAGAATATATGAACTAAGATATCTCAGGCCAAGGCCGTGGCATGCTGTGATGTTTTCAGTAAGTATGAAATGATTGCATTTTAAACAACACTTTTATACCAAGAAGGCAATATTCAAAGACAAGCCAATTTCATTCCTTCAATGTAAACTGAATTATCTGACTCACATTGTTTTTCAAAGTTACTTTTGGACATAAACACATTTTGGACAATGCATGACATATATTAATACCTGCATGACAACCTGTGTGAGAAAACCTTATTTCTCCTTTTCTGTGGTGATGAGACAAAATACAGAAATATGATGAAGCTGACAGACAGACAGACAGGCATCACATGGCTTTTTTCACATGAGCACTCTTCTCAGTGATTACTGTACATGTGTTTCTGCATGTTTCTGAGGAATGGGTTAAATATTGATGATTCATTATGAATTCTTAGAGCATCATCTGTCTTCCTATCCATCCTCTCCATTATTTCTTGTAACAATATCAATCTCTTGCTCTCTCTTGCTCAAGAATTCAATTCCATCTCAATTCACCTTGTGTCACTCATTTCAAATCCTTGGAATTACCCATTCATGCTCACATCACTCATGTTGTCAATATAGATTTTATTTAAGACCACTTTCACCACCACAAAATTCTGTGTTGATTCATTTAGATATTCTATCGATAAATACATATCCATGTATAAAAATCACCTTGCTCTTTGTTTTACTTTTATGCATGTCAAAACAGTTCACTTATACATTATTATACATAAACCAATAAACCAAGTGCCATTTGAAATGTACTACAGTCCCAATGAATGCTATTAATCAGGTTTCTTGTGCACATAATGGATGAATGAACATGTCATTGAGTAATTCTTTATGTACACAGCATTTGATTGTTTTCAGTTGTTGTATGTAATAGTCTAATTGTTTATTAGTAAATATGGTACCATATTGTCCATGACTACTGTATATTTATTATGATACAGCCTCTGATTTTTGTTCTTGTTCTTCAAAAATAAACTAAACGTGCAATAAAAGCTACACTGAAATATTAGGCAACACAAAAACAACACAAAAGCAAATGCTTTTAATACCATGTGGTTCATATCTGTTAATTCAGTGGGCCCTTCTACAGAAAGGACATAAATAACTTCCTTTTCTCCACAATACAGTAAATGCATTATCTACAGTATCAGTATCTGAACAATGAATTTCAGTCAAAAAACTGGAGGTAGTCATATTGACAGATGCTAACAGAAAGTTGATTTCCATTTACGCCTGTCACTCACATAATAGCTTCGTGTTTGCTTGTTTTTTTAAATGGAGAAAATAACAATACCACAATTTTTCACTATGTAAACTATCAAAATATTAAAATGGTAACCTATTATTTGCAGAAAACATACAAACTTCTAGCTGTTAAACTACAATAGGGGACACATTTGAGTATATTTAACCTTAGGCATAGAACACTAAACTACAATAGGCCTACTTAGCAAAGGTGTCATGTCATGACATTGCCATGGCCATCCACCATGTAAAGTGCAGATGGCTGTTTAGTGTGGCATTACAGGGTGATTTTTGCTTATACTATCAGTGTTCTTTCAGTAGTATTTTTTATATAAATGTTTAATCTGTCTACCATCCAAATTCTCCCTCCTCACAGCCTGCTATTTCATAAAAATAAAATGTAATAAAAAATATTTTCTAAGATCATCTTAATGTCATCATGTACTCTAATGTAGTTCCAGTGGTGTTTCAATGACTATTCATTTATCTTCAAGAAACTGGTGAGTTAGACCATCTACTGAAATCCTTTAGTTCATAATTGTATCACCGACATAAAATACTTAAAACATTTGGCCTTCAAGGAAAAAGATTCCCAAGCCTTTTGTGTAAAAACAAAAGGAAATGGGCACCTTTATCAAAACATGTATTATGTAGAACAGGTTTATACCTATACAGTATATTGATAAAGAAAACAGACATCTGCAAAGAAGACAGCAAAGATGGCCAAAAGATTTTCACAAACTGTGTGTTTCATTCTAACAGCATGTGACAGCATGCATTTATGTGGGGATTTCTGGTTTTAGGGGGAAAGAAAAGACATTTATTGATTAACGTCAAATTATTCCTGCACACTCTATATAATATATATCACTCTGTACAATATAATCATTACTATACTGTATATTTAAGGTTGAAAGCCTGTGCACATATCACATCTTACATTTATAAATAAGGTGGATATAACATGACATTATTATGCTGATATCCTTACACAAGATGAGACGTCTAATTTTCAGTTCTACCAGTCCTTATCAAAAGTTGTCACAGACGCCACTCTTCACATTGGTGTAAACTGTGTAAAGCCTGTTCAAATTAAAGTGCTATCAAGCAAATGACTCTTGCGCCGCATGTCCAGGCAACCAGCCACAGGTTACTGTCAGTGGCTGACATAATCCCGATATATTCTCCCCCACCCCCGAACCCCCAAACCCCCAAACTCCCGGTTAGCTACTTCAGTACTTTCCCGTGAGAGCACAGATGTTGGCGCACACACTTCTCAGACTGTAACAGCAGATGATCTCCTTGAAGGTCTTCCTCATCTCCTGGCTCCTGAAGGCGTAGATGAGCGGGTCGATCACCGAGTTGCACATGATGAGGATGAGGTACATGTTGAAGTGGGACATGAAGCACACGCAGTAGAGGTTCCTCGGACACGCGATCATCAGGATGAGGTGGAGGAAGAACGGCGCCCAGCAGACGATGAAGATCCCCAGGAGGATGGTCAGCGTGATGGCGCCCTTCATGCTGGCGCGCTGGTGGATGGAGTTGTAGCCGGGCAGCGCGGCGATGCGCTTCACGTGCGAGCGCGCCAACAAGAACATGTGGCTGTAGAGGGAGGCCATGAGGAGCAGCATGGCGAAGAACATGGACACCAGGCAGATGATGACGGGGGTGGTGTCCGAGTAGACGATGAATACGATGCCGCAGCCCGTGCAGAAGGTCCAGATGCCTGCGATGGTGCAGCCAGCTCGCCTCACCGTCACTATGTTGTGGTACCGCAACGCGTAGAAGATAGTGATGTACCTGCACACAACAAATCACTGTCAATAAGAAACATTTCATACGTACGTCAGATATTCACTAAATATGTCATGCGTTCAATAAATAATGTTTTGATGCACCAGAAATGGCATCAAAAAAAGCAATTGCCCCCTGGACTCAATAACTGGCAGAAGTAATTGCATCCAAATGTTTCCTGTTCATATTGATTGTTCGCTCATGGCTGCATTGCACTATTGGTCAACTCCTTACATACATACTGATTTTGCAAGCTCCGTGTTTGGCTAACCTTTACACTATCACACCGAAAACTCTCCATTCAAAGCCCTTTGGGATAGTATTAGAGAAATAAATATATACAATCTAAAATGTATCCCTACTCAAAACCTGATGTGTCATATATTAAAGAAAACTCCACTCAAACCCATTTGAGTGTAACAATGATTTTCAAACACAGGCGCTAGCAGACAATTAAACCCCCTTCATCTCATAACTTGAACCACATGGGGTTGATTTCTGAACACAAGCATCTGAAATATCCACTTGTATACATCGGGAGATGGTTTCTGACTAAGGACCAAAAGATGTTAATGGACCCCAGAATACAGTAATGCAGAGCTTGTGAGATCAGGAGGGATTCAATACTTTATGGCTTTCAATCATTTCAGGCATCCCTATGGCCCAGCATTCTTTGTTGTTGCTATGTGACCATGGCATGCAGTATTAGGCTTTCAGAATACATAATTGGGTCCATATCAACAAAAACAGTTGTGGTGTTCCATAGCCAATAACCCAACACAAGCCATATAGTAAAATAATATTTGTTCTGGTAGTTTCTGACAGATTGCCTTACATTCAAACTGTATGAAAAAGTACAACTGTAAATACAGCTGAACTTATATTTGTAACACTTTTAATAAGAACAATACCCATGCGAAATTAGGATAATGCTGATAGAATCCAATCCTTCCCTCCCCCTGCCAATACCTGTCCACAGCAATGGCCAGAAGACTGCACATTGAAGCGACGACGGAGATACAGATCATAGAGTCAAACACGTTGTCCATTTGCCTGATGAAGTGATCTTCCACCACCAGCTGTCGGTTGTTCAGGAGGTAAATCACAATAGTCTCCCACGCGTTGGACACACTCACCAGCATGTCAGCAACAGCTAGACTGCAAAGCCCATTATGTATAAGTCACATAGAAGCATGGTCTATGAGGCAGTGGTTCTTGGACGTTTTGCCATAATCCTAAAAGAACATTGTTCAAACTATAGCTTTCACAATCTTTGTGCACACTATGCATGCAAGCTATGAATACATCTTTAAATAGAACATTCAATAAAGCATTCAAATCTAAAGTATTTTATAAACAACCATAAATATAATGTAAATACATATACATTTTATTAAAGATAGTACAATTACCTTGAAAAATATGTCATATTTTCTCAAATGTAAAAACGGCATTCTATCCCCTTTCTTCCAAATTTTGAAAGATAATGTATGAACAATGTAAACATACTTCTAATGCCCTCTATTTGCATACAAAGGTATTATTAATTAATATTAATTCCTAATATATCAGGATCAAGACACAATTATGAAACTGTACCTGCAGACAAAAAAGTACATGGGTGAGTGTAGGTTCTTGTTCTTCACAATAGCAGTGATGACCAGGATGTTCTCCAACAAAGAGATGATACCCAAGATCAGAAAGACCTAAGAATAGAGAATAAAGTACAATGAAACATTATCTTAAAGACATCAGCTTGGTTAGACAAATTAAATTACTTTACTAAGGTAGGACTCAATATGGGCCACTTCTTAATTCTTTCTGGGGTACTATAACACAATGAGAAGTGTACTATACCTTTAAAGTGTAGTGTGATTACATACATGATTGGACCAAGCACACATGCACATGCATGCATGGAGTAGATGCACATGCACACACCTACACATTGCAGTCTCTTCGTACTGCAGAGATACATCTTTTCTCAGCACTGACCAACCTGGCCGACAAATTCTAGCCTGGCTCTGCCTGATTATTGCTCTCAGCTCAGCTTTTGCTGAGATTATAGTATGGAAACCCTGTTCACTTTAGGGTTCACACACTCAATCATTGACCAGTGGGGGTGGTAAGTAACCTGACACGCCAGGTGGTTGTTACACACACAACCATATATAGTTCTATGCACACAACCATCTGGGGAGCCATCCATTTAAACTGTTGGAAAATGGCAGGCACTTTATAAAGATATGGCAGGTGATTGGCTGAACCATCGGCCTATCTGTAGGAACCACCATTGTTGTTTTCGACTGATTGATTCTCACGGCGAAGTAAAACTGAAGCCCGCCAGAACAGGATGGTCTTGCAAGGCTAGGTAGTAAGTGCAATGATGTTGAAGCCCAGCATGTTTTTAATTGGTGGTATCGAGCTAGATGAAGCAATACAAACAGTTGTAGCAATGTAACATTGCCAATTGTTTAAAGGCTGACCTGTAGTTCACTTACGATGCAAAGAGAAAAACAGTGTCCAGGCTATATATACATCCGGCTTCCTGAATATCCATGTATTTCAATAAATGCACATCCAACTCCTACCACACTTACACATACATATACACGTACAGTACATGCAACATATTACACAAATATTTTCCCCATGGTGATCCCAATGGTGTAATCCCAATGCAAACCTCTGTAGCAATGTGGAGCTGCTCGCATGCCGCCGGCTTGGAAGTGCTGCCCTTGCCTGGCGTTAGCGACGGCGGCAGGGTGTAGTTCTGGTGATAGTAATAGTAATCCATGGTGGAGTTGCCCAGCAACTCTTGCTGGTGGTAGGATACATCAGATGCATTCATCCCTGTGTTGGTTCTGGTTTCGACACTGAAGGATTACTGTAGGTCACTTTTGGCTGCCATTTTGTGGCAAGCTGTTTGAGGAAGAATTAAGGGCAATATGTTTACATTAGCTTTCATTGAAGACCACTAAAGCCTAAATTAATTATCATAGCTGAAACACATACAGTACTGTATGTGCCACAAAGGGTGAAATATCCTATAATTAGCGTGGTGCTATAATGCTCTTTTTTCCCCAATTTAACTATGTTTGGTCAATTGAACACTGGCACAAATCAACGTAACATCCAAAATAAACTTTCTATTGGAACGCCATTGGCACAGCTGTACCAATCTACCAAATCTGCTTTAATTCATTTTTTGTTCTTGTTTAGTAACTACTGGGTTATTTTAATTCAATATGAGATTGACTCACATTCAGAATGAATCTTCCCTATAAAGCACAGAAATAGAAAATTTCTAGACATCAGCACACAGTATGTCTGATGAGTGTCATCTGGGTGATTTGGATGCTATAAATCAGAAGAGCTGTGCATTAATACATACATTCATTAGAGTGCATGAGATTCAAATCACTTTCTTGCCCCATCCTTGCCATTCTGTGTTCCCTTCATGTATGGGGAATTCTGTACTTCAGTGGTATGAATATTATCTTGAGCTGATTCCCTCTGATCAGCTGACATGATACTTTCTGCCTTGGGTATTACAGACAACAGGTCGAGCTGTTGAGTTAGTGTTTGGGGGTGTAAGATAGTGTGACCATTTATCTCTCAGCTGATGAGTTAATATGGTGCCAGCAGACAGATAAATTGACTTGTGACTTAAAAACCAAGTATTGATAATTAATGACACCTCCAGGCAGCAACAAAATTAACTACCTGTAACATAAAGGGTAATTTATTATTTTCCTTACTGAATGTTTCTCCTGGCAATATCTGTCATTAGCTAAATACATGTTCTGTACTTTCTTGCCTTCATGTCTGTCTGGGTCTTTCATGTTTCAAAGCCACCCATAAGGCTGGCAATCCACAGGAAAGAAGCCTAATTGAAAAAAAGTAAAACGTTTTTTTTTTTTAAGACGAGGGTGCTTCTAAGGCAAATCAAAGGAATTCAGCCAGTATAACGAGAAATAGCCATTCAATCAAGTCTTGCAATGTAATTGCATTTCAAACTTCCGCATTGTGTAGAATCTTATTTTATTTAAATATGATTTATAAAATTATTTGGGGGAAAATTTTGATCTATGTTAGTAATTATTTGTTATACTGTAGCATCTTAAGGAAACATCCCAACATTTATATCAGTCATCATTTGACCTTTTATTGCATAACATATGCAATAAACTTTATTTTAATTTAGAATAAAGAAGGATATTAGGCGGCTTCCTTTTAATCAATTTAATAGCTTCAGCGTTTACTAGCCAGACACAGTCAGTGAATAAAAAGTCAATAATGATTTATTTTTCTTTACATGGTTTATTTTACAACCCGTGTAGTATTAACATTTTGCTCATGCAATAGTTAGTTTAGAATCCATTACTAAATTGAATTTTTTTAAACATCTTTACATTGAGACCACAGTTGTGGGACATAAACAAAAGTGATGTTTGGACCTATTCAATGCTTCATAACTGTTATTAAATACAATATTTCTTTAATTATTTTATTATGTCAAGATGTGTAATAACACTGTATATATTTATCAAGTATTATATTATTATTTATTTAATAAATCCAAAATGTTACTGCTGGGACTGCCCATAGTTGCAGAAACACCCAAATATAAAAAACAAATGATCAAAAACATTACATAAAGAAATTACATTTTGCGCAACAGTATATTGTGAATGTAAAACTGCATTTTCCTCACTGGTTTACAAACATGGATTCCACTCCATGTTATAAAAAACATATGGTGAAAACACTGTGCATCAACCTTCCTGTTGACACTCTAAATTGTATTCAGTACCATATATTTAGGTGTAGCATTTTCATATGTCATACCCATTAGAAACTGTTTCTAATTAGCACCAACTGTATGAAAACAATGTGGGTCAGACAAGGTTACCTTATCGACAGGAAGCAAAGGACCCCTGTTTTTAAACCACGTTTAACTGATATTTTTCCCAATAACAAAAGTTACCCTGACCATGCGTGAAGCCAACTGAAGATACTTAACATCAATATTTAAGACTCAATTTCTTCAAACTGAAGCTTGAAAAGTACACAACTCTATTACAAAATTATTTCCTAAATAATCTGTTCTATATTCGACCCTACAAAAGCTGACCTTCTAACTGATAATGTATGGTATGGAATTAATTATTACTGTAAACAGCAGTGTGTAACTGCTGTTAAGGATTGGACAGCAAACACACTACAAAGGCAAACTTGAAGTACAATGAGGGAACTTTACCGCAGAATTTCAGGGTGAAGCTAGACTAGGAGCATAACGAAAACACAAACAGACCAGAAACAGAATAAACAAATGTTTAAATACACGGGGAAACTAATGAGCAAATATATATTTGGACAAAAACAAGGAGGGACAGGTGAAAATCATCAGAGACAAGAAACAAGGAAAGAAACAGGTGGAACCAATGAATCTATCAACTAAGAAACCATGAAGTAACACAAGGGGTGGAAACAGTGACACAAGGAACAAACAGAAACCAGGAACAGAGGTATAGACAGAAGCAAGAAAATAAAAAGGCACATGACAGGGTACAATATCCAAAACAAGAAACAGATGGCAACCAGATTGTGACACTGTGAGAGCAGTTTACAGTAATTATTCATTGCAGGGTAATGGTGGATGACTAATTCTTAAAGGCAGTATTGTGATCAATTAGCTTTAGCATCAACCTCCAATCTCTGAACACTTTAAAAGCATTTATTGTTCATGACCTACTGTACAGTACGATGCGATAACATTTCCCAAAATACACTCCACAGAAGTTACAATTAAAGCAGTTTAAAATGTGTGATATATGTCACCATCAGTCAATAAGTCTATTATAACAAAAGGTTATCAAGTTTTTCTTCTGTGAAAAGAGGAAGTTTGTTATATCACCCAATTGATCTTTGTTTGTGTGCGTGTGCATCTTACAGAGTCAGCTGTGTTTGGGTGTGAAAAGGTTAAGGTCTAGTCCACACATACGGATACATTTTTAAACAGGAATGTTCTTGCTTCATTTAAAAAAATATAAAAATATGCCTTATGTACAGAAAAGATATAACGGCAGACACTCTGACGTCAAACAAAGGAGACAACGGTGCACAAAAAATCTATCTACAGAGTAGATAGGTACTTTATTCGTCACCCTGGAATGAGTTTTGCTAAAACTCCATCTTTGGTGATCATATACACAGTTTGCAATGGAAGGATAGAAAAAACAGTGTACAGTGTGGACTAGGCTAAAGATGCATTATGGAAACAGTGTGTAAATGTATCAGTCTGTGACAGCCTATGCATGCCCAACTGTTTCATTTTTTTCTAAACAATTTCTGTCACTGTTTTGTTTAGAATATATACATAAACAGCAACAAAATTGATACATTCAGGTTTTAGTGTTGGTTGACTTAAATTTTTTCTAAATTAAAGAATAATAAAACAAAACTACGTATACTGTATGGACAGCATGACGTCACCTGCTCTTCCCAGTGACGTGTTTGAATTGAGTTGTGTGAGAGCAGCTCAAGCCCTGCTTTGGTCAGCCTTTGCTATTTGCAGCTGTACTGTAGATGCTTTGATTCAACTCATTCTGGGTGTAATGTGATGTAATAGAGGGAAGGTTCTTCCTCTTCGTCAGATTTCCACTTACCCTCAGTTTTTTTACCCATTATTTTATTTGTTAGAAACATGAGAAAAACATTGGAGAGATGACATGGCACTTGTGTATTATTCTGTGATGAAGTGTTCATGTTCATACTGTACATTCCCAGCTGTAATCCCTAGTGATTCCATTGATCCGGTCCTCTCTTTGTTTGTTCCCCTCTCTCCCTCTCTCTCTTTTCTCTCACCACACAGTCTTGATTTGGACAAATCTCAACAGGTGTGTCGATGAGCTCAGACAAGATAAACACAATGGGAAATGGGAAGTCCTGAACCACATCATGACCATATGTCACAATGACTTGTGACATATGGTTATATATGATTCAACTAATAAAATGTGTACTGGAATTGTATGAATGTACTAGTGTATCGCACTGACGCTGATAACCACATCGAAACCTAGAATGGCATGTGCAGAAATGCTTATGCAATGTGTTTGCATACCGTATACCGTATGGATTAAAACGTACAATGTTCTGAACATGTTCATAGTTTTGTTACAAACTGAATATATGGCTGAATTAGCAAGTATAACGAATTACGTTATATATGACTGAATTACGTTCTAGCCACTAGCATGGTTTATGCGGTTTATCCAGCAGAGTTTCACCATCATTCCCCTCAAATGAAAAGAAAAGCATTTTCTTTATGTATTTATAATAAAACTGGAGGAAAAATCATTATGGGTCCTTCAGGCACACACACACACAGCCATATGGGTGTAAGAACAACAATCGGTGCTCTCAGTGTTTTGAATATCCTTTTCAATATAAAAGATGACCGTAGCTTTATTAATGTAGCCTTATGAATTGTCATAAAAGAAGCTGTATTCTGTAGGTTTGCTGCAACAGAGAAGAGCTGCAGTTTTATTGCAGCAGAATGAGTCACACTTTGCCAACTAGTGTCCTTCCAGTTAGTGCCACATATATATATATATATTATACATATTACATTTATATATATTCTCAAATGTGTATTGAATCACACTTGCATTTAACAGTGAAGACAAATGTCCACAATAAAAAGATTGGACAGCACAAGTGCATTATTGGTACAAAGCTATAGGCAATTGTAGAGCAGATATTTGGATTATCGGATTTTCAACAACATGCTACTCTGGCATGGTTCACATGTGCAGGGTCTGCATTTGGATAGCCATGTTTTGGATATAACAATTTCCCGCAGGATTTGCTTGAAATATTGGAGCCAAATATGATTATAAATGGTAAATGGACTGCATTTATATAGGCTCACTGTCTCACATTCACCACGTCACACACACATTCACACACCGACAGTGTCAGCATACAACACACCCCCTACACCACTGCCCCCTGTCATGAAGATGACAATGAAGATACAATTGGAGCATGTGGAGCCCAGCTCGTGTCAGGATTCTTTTGCAAACAGCCAGCCGTTGAATGGTGACATTGCAGGGATAATAACGTTCCACATGACATGTACAGTACTGTATACTATTGGCTAGCTATCGGACTTTTGAATGTTGGATAAAATACATTTATTGTACAGCATGCAGCCTAATATTGGTGCGAACCAGTGTTACAATAGTGACAATGTTTAATTTGGCCATGTTCACTTTTGGAATTTAATGTATATACAGTCTTTCATTAAATCAACACTACATGATATGTCCATTGGCCACATATAATAAATAAATACAGCCAATGGCTTACACATGCCAGGTTTGTTAAAAAGACAGAAATACAACGACAACTACCACTACTACTAATAATAATAATAATCATAATAATAATAATAAATAGTGCTGTAATAATTTATTTTTCAAAATAAGGTTTAAAAGGTAACTGCTAACTGAGGATTCATTTGTCATAATTTGCGTAAGGAATTTTACAGTTTGATTCAAAAGTTTTTATGCAATGAGGTTGTTCGTATAGATTTATTTAAAGATGTTTCAACTAATGGACACATTAATGTTGATTAATGGATTTGTGCACATAATGTACCTAATTGCTTTATGCAAATGTGTCTTTCTTTTGGAACCCCCTTCCAAAAGCAGTTGTATGACATGAACATGAATAATTCCTCCAAAATATAACTCAGTCAAAGAAGTATATCATGCCTCTATACACATCTGCGAGCATGTGACCACTGTTAATGGTAGTATAGCTATCTGAAAAGCACAAGACTGGGATTCCTCTTGTCACTGTGTACAGTTTAACTATAGAAACCTCTATCCATTATTCTCAGTCCAGGTACCAGGTGACCATGTCCCAAACATATTACAAATACTACAAATACAACATAATCATGAATATAATTCAAATTGCAATACAATAATAAAACAGTTCACTGGAAACTGCATTTCACTCAACTGAAGCCCTGAATGAATGAGATAGGCTATGTGAATGAAGGTGAATGAATATGTAATATGTATTACCACACACAATACAACAGAGTGAATGCCTATACTATCTATTTGTCGTTCTGGTATATTTGTTTAGCTGTGCATTGCCTGTGAGCCTGCTTGCTGCAGTATATGCAAGCTCAACTGTGCCACCCACTAACTTACTTTGAAGTTCATTTAAATTAAACATCAGTACTTGAATAAAGCAATGCCTTAGAAGAAATGGACAGACACTGATAAAGAGGATGATAAAGAGGATTGAAATAAATAATTATGTATTGTCAGAGCACATCCGGATAGGACCCATGGGAGTAATAATGAATGGTAAGTCTCCCAGACTCCCACCGAATGACAATATCTACTTGCATTCCCTAATCGTAAATGCTTTAAATGGAAGGTAAAAGAACGTCTCCCTATAGCCTACAGCAAGTAAACCATCAGCAATCTGGCTGATTGTGTAAAGAAAGGGTTAAAGAATATTGCGCACAATCCCAGCAGATAAAACTCAAGCTGTATTTACACCTGTTGTGCATTACACCTCAATATACCTGTTAAGTTCTGAATTGCTGCGGTATAACAAATAGTGAGGCTATTGATATTTCCTTTAGTTCTAAGCATTATAATGACGTGTGTGCTGCTTATTTAATACCTGCAAATGCATAACAATAGAGTTTCGCGGATTATTCTTGTAGCGTCCAAATTCATATGCTCCCGTAGTGATTTACTGTGTTTTTCGAATTGTATGCAGCAATAGCCTATATGCAAAAGATGTGAACCAGTAGCCTACAGTAGACTCCTGGCAATTTTACCCTTTACTTTTAGCATGTCTAACGTAACTTTATCAGCAGTAACGATATGTAGTAGCCTATTGACCAAGTCTACAAAAATATAGCCCCCTAGAATGTAGGCTATATATTTTAAAACTGTTTTCTGAGGTAGGCTACAGAAACAATCGTCATCTTGGGAGCGTAAAATAATATCTCACCTCTTGAAAACGAGTCAGCTCACCCAAGCGACAGTTCTTGTAGATATATTTATTGGTGGTCGTTGAATTCAATGAAAGATGCTCCCAAAAGGTGATGTATGGTGTGCACCGCAACTTACAGGAGTGGATGTGCGGAGAGCAGCTCTGCTGCTGAACTGAATGGCAGGCGGGGAGGGTGAATCTGTGGTGAGCGCAAGAGAGTGCCCAGCCCCCACTCACACGACCGACAGAAGACCTACCGTTTACTTTCAAGATGGATGTTGACTAGGAAACGACTAGGAAATGTCAACCTTACTCTGTTTTATCAGATTTTTATGTCAGCTAGTTTCATGGTTTACAAGTAGGCTAGCCTATAAAATACATAAATGTAGGCTAATTTATCTGAAGACTATGTTGGGTTATAGCATATTTTACTAGAATTTATATTTTTGACCCAATTTTATCTATAACAATGTAGACTACTGTATTGTTCACTTAACCTAATTTAAATGTTTTTAAATGGTTACAATAGTAAGATGAATAGAAAGTCAATACATTTTTGGTATACCGATTGCCTATTGTTAGATATTAGCATGTTATCATTCAATTAAAAGTAGTCTATAGTCTACCAAATACAAATAGCCAAAACATATTTAAAATTAAACATAGGCCTACTGTATATAGCCAAATGTATAAGCCTGTAAGCCTACTTTCATAACCTGTAGCCATGTGTCATTTCTTTTATTGGCACTATACAGAATGTTTTAGAATTTCAAGCAACAGTAAAGGGTAAATAAAGGCAGTTGATTGAACAGAATCATAGAGGAAAATTGCCCACCACATTAAAGCCAAGGTAGTAAGATATAATGAGCTGTCCACACTGCCAGCACTTCAAGGCACACAGTCCAACACTAGGCTATTGTATCTATTAACAAAGGCATGAACATGAACCAGCAGGGATGTTATTTAAATGCTTGATATAAACAGTTTGAACAACATTTATATAAATCTACTTTGTGCTAATTTATGTAAACACATTTTTTGTTCTTAAATGTTGAAAAGTCAGCTATTTTTTTGAAGATGGTTTGATGCCTTAGGACTTTATAGAGGGAGAGTAGTTTAAAAATAGCTTTTACACTAATTAAACCCAGTGCATTTGTTTTTCTCACCACAATTACGGCGCCTGAATTTTTGTATTACACATTATCTACAATATAGCTTATAGCATATTAGCAAAATTACCTTTCTTTTGATTTGTGTTGAACACGAGTGCCTTAGTTTTAATAAATATAGCCTACAATACACATTGCCTGAAGAATAGCCTGCACAAAACAACAATTATGTCTGTTGATTCGCCCTCTCACATTCAGTCACATATAATATCACTGACTGAGGGCAATTCTACAGGCAATATTCTTTTTTCACATATATGAAAGCCTTTCATTTCTTTTAGAAACAGTATAATCTCAGCCACAGGCTGAAATTCAGTGAACACATTATTTCCATAAACAACAGCTCATTGGAACCCACACAAATGCTACAGTGTATCAGTAAATAGCAGAGAGATTTTCCTGATATTACCCTATTTTCTTGATGAAAGATGACATTATCATTATGATGATATTAAAGCACACACTGTTACTTGATAAATTATAGTTTGTCCCAAGCAATTACTAATTTCAAACGTACTCAGCTTATACAGCTAATTTGTTACATCTCATAGACTCTCATCTCATTGGGGTGTAGGATGGTCTAGTGGTCTGGGTGTTCCACTCTCAGCTGGAAGGTTGTGGGTTCAAGCCCCAAAGTTGCTGGATTACCTGCAAACATCCTTGGGCAAGATGCCTAACCCCAATTGCTCCCAATGGTTAGGTGCTCCTTGCATGGCTTGCACTGCCATCGGTGTATAAATGTGTGTGTGAATGGTGAATGTGAGGCAATAATGTACAGCGCTTTGAGTGGCCCGTAGGCTAGAAAAGCGCTATATAAGTGCAGTCCATTTACATCTAATCTTCAACTCTTTCAGTTTAGTGCCACTGTTTACTGTAAATGACAGCTATTCAGGCTACTGTAGGAGGCTACTCAATAGGTCTGAGACATTATCCACCTCATTTTCAGCTGCAAGGTCATCTGAACTACACAAGTGGCACTGGCATTCACATATAACGTGAATAGCAATGAGGCTGTTCATGTAATGGATGGCCATGGAACATTATGTTTGTTTTTCCTGCATTTACTTAGCTTAAATGTACAAAATTAAATGTAAACAAACAAAGAAAAGTTATATTCTTAGGGCACAAAATGAAAAACAAGATATCAGCATTTACATCTCGCGCTGAATGTCAATGTTTAGACGCCCTCAGCAGACACACATCAAGAAGTCAACTTAACATTCTACTGCAGATTTGAAAAAACAACACAATCTACCTAATTTGAAAACAATCTAATTTGTTTGTTTGTTTGTTTGTTTCTTTCTTTCTTTGCATATTACAGGACATATTGTGAGAAAATCGTAGTAAAACACAATGGAAATCTTTTTCTATAAATGTGTGTGTAAACTGTCATTGCATCCTATTAAAATATTACCATTATTGACAATTTAATACATTCTAGATCCAGGCACGTTCACTATAACACTTCAATATAACAACTTGAGTGTTTAGTGTTGGCCTGACTTTTCAATTAAAGACACACGCACACACACCATCACACGCGCGCACACACACGCACACACACACACACATACACACTCTCTCTCTCTCTCTCTCACACACACACACACACACACACACACACACACTTTAGAAGTAATAATACAGATAATCAAGAGATTGAAATGTTCAATTTAATGAAGCAAATCCTCATGTTTGTAAATTGTATCTGCAGCTAACTGCTAATTCCTATCAATCCCACCTCAGATTCCTAAAGTCTGTTCCAACTGGAATTAAGGAAATCCATTATCATTTATTTCAATGCAGTGAATACTGATTAAAATATTCTGCTAAGATACGTTTTATTTTCCATTGCATTCCAAATCATCAAGAGTGAATTGTAGAATATAGGACGTGGAAGTAAAAAATCGCAACAAAACACATTATACTGATTAAATTAAGTTTTATTCTAATTTATTATTCATGGTTATATGTCCCAACCTCCCAGAATGAATTTGACCAGTTTTAAAGTAATATAGGGCTGAATCATAAAATATACATTTAATAGAATGTTATGTAAGATATAACATGCTATATTAGAGGAAATGACTGGTAGATGAAAAATCTCTACAGGTAAGGTTTCAGTAATTGAATGGAGCAAAGAAGTATGTGTTCTGCTGCAAGTGTACAAAATGTCCTTTACTGTATGAAGTCTTATGGTCATGACACACACACACACACACACACACACACACACACACACACACACACACACACACACACACACACAAAAACACACACA
>JAODUG010013897.1:7500-24035 GCA_027564795.1 Aphredoderus sayanus | reverse complement strand
TTACTTTTACCAGCAGCAGTTTAAGTTGTGTGAATATCCTCAGAATTGTTTTTTTTAAATAACCAAGTGAGTGAAAAAAAGGAAATAAACATAGCACCGATGTATTAACCGCAGGAGTGCTGACTGATTTGAATAAAAAGTGGTTAATAATCAGGAAAATACAGTGTACATATAAACATGTTTGTATAAAAAAAGTAAAAGCAGAGAAACTGATGCAGTGGTCTCTTAATACTTTCCAGAGCTGTAAATTGAGTCCCAGTGTATGAGTGGCATGGGGACCTTCTGATATTAAACATTACCTCTTCAATGTAACTTCAAAATATAATCATGTTGTGATCAGACTAGACATGAATTCTGTAATGTCAAACATGTCATACCGAAAATATGGGCTGATTGCAGCAAGGACATTTCGATGACAGGGAAAAGTATTGCCATGGTCCACTTCTACAACAATGTCTGTGAGCTGTGCTTCATCGTATAAGGCTTTAAGCTGCTGAAGGATGTTGCAGGCATGAACAGCATCTACCCCGTTATAGTTGGGTGTTGGAGGTGTCCCATTCTGTACTTGTAACAGCTTTCCTACGTCTGAAGCAAATATACAGAAATAGAGAGGATAGTTTAGCACAAGGAATGTTAAAGAGTAGGCATTACATAAACAAAACACATTTTAAGGTAAAGTTTGAAGAATAAACACAAATGTGTGTAAAATATTAATGGACAGCAAACATGCAAATTAAAAATTATTATTGTAAGCTGCATGCTGTCTATTTTGGACAGAAACAGAACAGGGGGCCAATTGAGAAAAATAAATTGGTTTATGACTTATCGTGGGACAAATACAAAATATTATGGGTTAACCACTCATCTTGTTGAGATTATAATGCAATGCAGGTATTGAAGTCAGTTAAAACACAATCTGACCATCTGTATGAAGTGAGACCATTGTATTTGGTTTAAATACAATGGTCTCACTTCATACAGATGGTCAGATTGTGTAAGCAATCACGTTTTGTAGCACAGGTGCTATCGCAGGAGACAAACCAGCGGTACCACGTTGGTCGAAATTGTTATTTAACATGTATTAATTACAGTCGCATAAGGTTTGTGACCAATAATGTATAACGAACACGAACTCTACTATAGACCCGAAGTTGTGAAATGCCAACTAGCGATAGTTGTCAGAACAAAGACTGGAGCTGAGAGTGAATAAAGCACTTGGCTAACGTCTCACCTCACCGGGTGGTAGCTAGCTGGCTAACCCTACTAGAAATTGTCCTTACCAGCGACTGCATAGCTGTAAATTACCAGGACAACTTCGACAAGTTAAATTAAAAAGGTTGCTAAAGTACGTGATAATTTCAAAAACAACATATGCTATGCGTGACAGAAATTAATAGTAAGAGCATTACCATGAGCTAAATGACATAAGAGTTAGCTACAAGCCTAACATTAGCAAGCTCGTTAGTATTACATTGATGGTCAACGTAAAGAATAAGAAAAAATAAGAAGAAAAAAAAAAGAGATAAAAACAAGACGATGAAAGACATTACATTTTAAGTCTTGTGCTTTTTATGTAAAACTAAACACGTTTTTCCATCCAATAATATATGACAGCAATGACATAAAACATTTATTTCTGCTGTGAACAAGTGTTTACACAATCAGCTGTAGCTGGGTGGCTAACAAGATAGCTAAAGATTGCAAGACGGCTAGCATTAGCTACCTAGCCAACCAAACTATACACCAGTCTTTGAGTGGAGTCGTTCACATTTGGACTTATTTGATCAAAAACGCTCCAAGTCATCAATATTTTTCCTTGTCCGATTGTAAGACTGATTTCCATATGCAGGTGAATATACAAATAAAAACTTTAGAGTGCGTTATTTTAGCCTGATTAGTATACAAAAACAACGAAGATTTGCTAACCTCCACTGGCAGCCATTCTCCCCAGCCTGTGTTTCAGGGTAGACCGAGTAACGTCAGTCACCGTAGAGAGCCCCGGAAACAAGCAATAGCCAATGAATGCTGAAAGACAGAACCCAATACAACCAATGGCATTCACCTTGCCTGAAATAGGACCAATGTTGACATATGGGCAATAGTTGTCTAATTACGATTAGGACGTTGTTCTGATAGCCATACTTTATTAAACAAGAGTCTAGCAATCAGTTGGAATAGAAGGCAGCAGACACAACGTGCACAAAACACTCTCATTATAAATTTCCGTAGCCTATTGTACAGCAATAGTTTAAAAATATAACTGTAAAATGGTACAGCTCTAAACGTACTGACACCAAACTTGTGCTTTCTTTGGTGAAAAGAGTAATTATAAAACACCACCATCCACCACACCATCGTGATATTCCGATACCAATGGTGTGCGAATCATGTAGGGCAGGCTAATGTCCATAAATGGGATAGCCTAAACTATTACATCCATGGATGCAGTGATTATGATTAAATGCACTACCGGTACATACAAGAAATATTAGTAATTTTTAGTATTAACTTATCTGGTGTGCTATTTGATATTAAAAATTGCCACAATTGCAAGCTATTGCTGTCAAGAAAAATACTAGGTCTAATTGCTTTTTATTGAGTAATGCGATTGCTGTAGAATTCACATGTACATTATTAAATTAAAATGTAAATAGTAATGGATTACTAGAATAATTGCATTAGTTTGCTGTACAATGTAACTCCTTATCAAGCTTGATTTCTCTTCAATGTGCATTCATATTTGTGTTTATTCTTTTACACGCGTTCACATGCTATATGAAAGGTTAAGCACTAAAATCAAGTATAACAAAGATCCACAATAAAAAAAATCTTTCTGGTCATCAGAGAGCTGGCATCTTGTCTGTTAAAACAGAACCACCTTTGGCTGGCTTGTTTGAATAAATCGCTGTCTAATAAGACTGCCAGGATGTACGACAATACACAATTTTCACATTGTACTAAAATCTTTTCTATTAATAATTCACCTAGTAAAAGTCAACATTTTGCTTGTGTCTGCATGGGTAATCTTTTAGCACAGCCAATGTGTCTTCCCTACCTGCATTTTATTTAGCAGCATGTCCTTTATACAGATTGAGATTGTTTCAGTTCTAAAGCAGCCCAACTGTTTCTGGTGCCTTATCAGCACCATGCAGGCTGGAAATGCACTCTTACACTGCATAACACTGTAAAATGACAGAAAGGCAGCCAAATAAAAGTGCAACTGCAATCTAAGCAATCGATTTCACATTTTTTTTCCAATTTCTTCCCGTTCAGCCTTTGTGCAGCCTGTGAAATTGGGCCTTGCTACTGTAGAATGAGAGGAAAGGGCTTCCTGAGGTCCCTGTTATTTGATGATAGCTATGAGTTCTGTTTACCCCTCCACAGATGTCCCTTTCTAACACATTCAAATTGATCACCTGATATCTGCACATTCTACATTTACCGAGTGAAATATTTTTCAGTATTTCAGTATTCATTTTTTGGTGTAAAATGTGTTGTGGTGCTATTCAAAATCTACTGTTTCATCCTGAAAAACTGCTAGACCTGCTGCAGTGGCAGAAATGATGGGGAATGCCGGCAGATAGTTAATGTGATTATTATACTTATTTAATAAAATAAGTATGTTATCATAGGCATCAAAACAGGATGTATACCTATATTGTTTTGCTTGATAATAATTACAATACTGTATATATTTTTTATGAGATATATTCAGATACTGTATATTGTCTGTATATGTATGCTGATGACTATAACATACATTATATAAAGGTTTGCATTCACAAATAATGGTTTTTATTCTCTCTAAAAGCAAGTTGTAGGAAGGGAGGGGGTGCCTGGAGCAGGTTTAGATTGGACAATTGAATTGCAGAATAGATAAAGAAGAGAATATGAGATAGAGTGCATGAGAGCGAGGACGCAGGGGGCGTAATTATAGTTTAAATGTGTGTTTTTGTCAGAGATGGAGGTAATGGCTTATTATATGCCTCTGGGGATGAAGGCCCACAGATGTTGAGAGGAGCTGCTGATGCCCTCAGTCACCCAGGAGGAGACAAATGGGAGTGCCATTGGAAGCTGCAGTAAATACAGATCTGGAGGTCCTGCTTCGTGTTTAAAAAGCACAAAGAGCACAATCATCATGCTCACACACACGTTCCCTCTATTCAAGCAGATGCTCTGTGAAGAAGTGAAGTTTTGTATAATCACCAGACCCACCCAAAGTGCGGACAAGAATGTTTGCTAATGACAAATTCACATTCTCAAAGCATCTCGTGGCTGATTATGGGCCAGTGAGTGACTTTGTTACCAATTTGCCACAAAGTAAGCCGTTTTGACTTTCAATAACGTTCAGTTAACTGCCATACAATTAATCTTTTGTTGTATGTAATGTAAAGAAATTAAAACAAAATACCTCTTTAGCTTAACAATGAAACATTGCATACACCTGGACTGTCAAGAATTTCTCAAGTCAGCTAATTTGAGTGAAGAAATGTGCTTGTTTAAATAATGTAGTGTGTGCCAGATATTTCCCAAATATGATCTCAATGATGCAATGATAATAACTATTCATCTTTTCGTGATGAAAAGCAAAACCCTAATTCACCAGGGACTTTCCCTGTCATAAAATAAAATCCATTCTTTTGACGTTTAAACTGTGACTGGATTGATAACACGTAACCAAAGCAAGAACACTTGCGGGCTGTCAAAATACCCAAGACACGTGGTTACAGGCACTGAGGCTCACATTGGCTGTAACTGTGGGGACACTTCAGTAGGCTGGCTGAACGAGCATCGTGTGCCCTTCAAGTTGTAAAAGCAAACAAATAAGGCATGCGCTGCCTCTCACTGTGAGGTCGCCTAATTTGTTCCACTTGTCCGGCTGATGGATTTGGTTTTATAAAATTTGTCTTTTTTTAGCCGCTCACTAATTAGTGAAGGGAAAAAAAAACATGCACCCAGTGCATTTTGTCTGATTTGACTAAGCTTTAGCCTCTTTTTCTCTCCTTCCAAAGCGTCCTCCGATGGTCTTCTTCACAGACCCATGGTTCCGGAGCGAATCCTGGGAGGCTGGAGACACCCAGCTGTGGGGTCTGGGGCTTTTATAGCAGAATTGGATTAGAGGCCTCCCCCGTTGTGTGCTTCTGCACGCCCATGTGTGAAAGCTCCGCCTGTCATCAATATTGAGGCGGTGGTGCGAGCTGCTATGGCAGGTCCGATTGCACACAGCAAATCTGGAGGTCCCTGCAGAAAAGGCTGGGATCTGCTATTTCTTTTTTTTTTCTTTTTTTTTCATCTCTCTTTCCCTTTACATTATTCCAGGCCCCAGGAGAGTATTCTCCATCATGTCAATGTAATGTAGCACACTGAGGCAATCATGCAGCCTCCCTGGCCCCGGGCTGCCTGCGCCGCGGAGAAAATGCAACTTTAGCACTTAATCATCTCGCCTGTGGTCGCCCACCGCAGTCTATGGGACGGTTTTCTACACAATATGGGAGCTGATCCCTCATGGCGGCCACGCTACCACGTTCCTTATAAATTCCTCCCACCTTTGCAGTTTTTTTTCTGAAGGGCTTTGCTCCTCCATTTCCCCCCTTTCCTATTTGACGCCACCTCACACCTGCTTACCGTATGTCAATGTCAGCCCAGGTGGAAAACGCCCTCGGCTGGGTGCGATGTTACCAGCAGACACCTGCTGGAACATTCGGATTCATGAGAACTTTTGACTGACTGCTGAGGCAATCATAGCCATTCCAGTGTGATGTAGGCCAGGTTAAAACAGAGGGGTGTCTGTTGTGTATGTATGTGGTCAAATAATTAGAGTGGAAAGAGATTGTGTTTGCATGTGTGCACTGTGCAGTATGTATGTGGGAGAGAGTGAGAGAAACTGAGAGAATGTGTATTTGTGGGCTAGCGTGCATGCACACGTGTGTGTGTGTGTGTATGTGTGTGTGTATGTGTGTGCTCACGTGTGTGCACACGTTTGCATAAGAAAGATTGACCAGGGTGGGGTGTGTATTATCAGGTGATTGATCTACTGAATGCATTGCTCCAAGGGAAGACACAGGAAGAGGTCAAACAAGGCTGTTCCAAATAGACCTGTCGCAATCAGCCTGAGGGAGACCTAACTGGTTGGACAAGGGCAATACTTTTTCACTACAAGTGCCCTTGGTTTACTGTGCTTGGGCCGGACAAGCACATGTATTATTCACCAGACTCACTAGGTGATGAATGGGGACCTCCGATCCAGAAAGTGTGGAGTGTGGACTAGTACTTATCTCTGTTAATCCCTCTGACCAGGGGCCAATTCACTGAATTAGTGAGGATGGTGGAATAGTGTCTATGACCTGCAAGGGCACAGTTGCTTAACCAAATATTAAGCATTGTATTTGGTGTAAAGTGTATTGGGGGTATATTTCTTTGTAGATACGCAGCTCCTTTGTACTCTACTTAAAGGTAGAGTCAGTCATTCTGGAGAGAGACTGCTGATATTTGAACTCAGTCAAAACAAAAACACCCTCCCTTCAATGCCATAGGGTACTCTCTCATGCTCCAAACCCCACATTGGAAATACATTGCCAAGGCTAGGGTAGTGTTGTGTGGTGCGGTCTGCACCACTTTATGTTTCAATTTACAGGGTTGTGTAAAAATCGGATTATTTTTTCATGGTCAGCTAACAGACCGTGAGTTGCATTGTGCTAATCGCTGACTGAGTCAGAGTCAACCTAAATCTGATTTATAATATTAATATGAATTAATATTAATATTACTATTACTATTATTATACTGTTTAATTCTCTCAGATCACAACCTTTATTTACCTTGTTAACACTGGAGTAAAACTGAGTTGTTGATTTGTATTTAGTACATGATTTCACATGTGGAAGTAAAGGCTGATGTTGTATGCTTGTTTTCTTTACACAGGTAATTCACTGATTAGCTCAGCTGCTTGTTGTGGCAATGTGCCTGATCAATGAAATCAACTGATTACTGGACATACTGTAGCATAACTGACTGGAATGGATAAACATAGGGCTAATCCACATGCTGCAGATTTTATTCCTGATTATTCTGCTAAAATGTTTGTAAAATGTCTTTAGATCTATAAATTAAGATTCTGATTGGTTTTGGTCATTAATATTTGTATAAAATCCACACTAATTAATCTTTTCAGTTCATCACAGTTCCAAATATTTGGTTTCTATAAAAAGCTACCGAAATGAGTTAACAATGTGTCTGACATGCATGGCTAAATGCTTTAATGTTATAAGTATAGCATTTCTACTGTGTTTTGTATGAGCTTGCATATATGTGTATACATTTATACTGTATGCGTTTCAATCATTTTAAGTGTCTTGCAAGCAGTGTTTCTTAAACAGATACGCAACGGATATTTATATTCAGTGAATGTTCTTGTGTCAACTCCCGTCACTGGGTTACAGCACAGGAAGCTGGTAAACCCTTCAAAATAAACACAAGAGTTGTTATACAAGAAATAGAACCAATATTGCTTATGACACCATCAGAGACAGTCTGTACTCTCTCTCTCTCTCTCTCTATATATATATATATATATATATTTTTTTTTAATTCAAATTCAAATGATGCTTTTCAAAAAGTGTCGATACTTATATTTGTTGACAATGTGTCTGAAATGACTAAATGCTTTATGCTGTAAGGACAGCATTGCTACTGTGTTTATGTATAACCTTGCATATATGTGTATCAATTTATATGCCTTGCAATCATTTTCCAAGTGTCTTGCAAGCCTATTGCCAAAGTGTATATATATATATATATATATATATTTCACCTTCTCTCTCCCTCTCTCTGTCTCTCATTCTCTCTCTCGCTCTCTCCCCATCTCTGTCTCTATCTCTCTTTATCCCCGGCTCTGCTACGCTATCACAGCAGTCCGAAGGAAACGAATGCAACAGTGGCACCCAGCAGCCTTTGTTTTCCGCACAGAAGCTGGATGTCTGCCACAAAGCTTTCTGGAATACTAATGAGGGTGCTTAGCGAGTCAAAGTTACTGACCTGGGGTGCTGCGACCGGGCACAGCGCTTTAAAAAAAAAAATTCAGAGTGAGAGGGAGAGAGAGAGAGAGAGAGAGAGAGAGAGAGAGAGAGAGCGAGAGAGGGAGAGAGACTGTCTGCCACAGCAACCCTTCAAATGTCAGAGTTTATTACCTCTGGCCTGGTTCGACCTCATCAGTCAGGGCCTGACAGCAAATCACAGCCGTACCTTAACCTGCCTGTTACAAGGGGGACGGAGAGTTCTGAGGCAGTGGAAGAGTTTTTGTTACACTCCATTCACCACAGTGATGCCAGGGCTGGGATGTTTCACGCTACACCCCATCTAGTGGAGACATCTGACACACTAACTCACTGAAGGTATAGCAGTACATTGCTTGTCAACGTGACACAAACCAGCCTGTGCAAGCGTGTGAGTTTGGCTGTGAGCCTGTGTGTGTGTGTGAGTGTGTGGAAGAGATAGAGTGAGAGAGAGAGAGAGAGAGCGTGAGAGAGAGAGAGAGAGAGCGTGTGGTGTTATGCACGGGCTCTATAATTAAGTGTTCATTTTCTCGCCTTTCCCAAGAAGCTTTAGCCAGAGAGAATTTATTTGAAGAGCATCTGGATCTGTGTTTCTCTGCATACCCACTGTTTTCTGTCCTTGTGACCATGCTTGCTTTCCATGCTATGCTCTACCTATTTGTAGGTGTCTCTTATATTGACACAGATTTCAGGATCTCTCGCTTTTCCTCATCTCTCTCTCTCTCTCTCTCTCTCTCTCTCTCTCTCTCTCAACTTCACTACCATACCTTCATTTAAATTTTCTTGACAAAACACCCTTTGTGTTGCCTGCTGTCTCTCCACAGAGATAGCCCGGCTTGTCAGACACTTAATGCAGTGCACCATGGCATAAACAGAGCCTATTCATTAGCCAGGAGAAATGGCCCCTGCATTATATCAGGGGGAGAATAATTAACCCCACACAGTCAATCACCATCATGCACATTCAGTTTCTATTCTATGAGATGCCAATGCAGTCAGTTTTAAGAGTACTACTACATGTTTGTTCAAGTACTCGTTTATCTTGCATTTATGGATTTAGATTTCCAGTTCTATATAATCCTCATGTTAAATTTGCTCTCACGTATAGTTGAAGAATATTCTACAGCAATACAAAACATAAAAAAAATACAAGGAAATAACAGGGATTTAGTAGAAAAGTTTGAGTTAATGTATTATATTTATAGGCGTATATGTTACATACATTATTTTGACATTAAGCATTTCACAGCTGATAATATAGAACTATATTATATACTATTATATATTTCTATATGTCTTGATATGTATGATATGTATGATATGTATGATTTTTCAATGTATTAGTCCCAGCTAAATCACATTGTCATAAAATAATCTATTTATATAGGACTACCTATATATACATATGTATGTATTACAGTCAATATAGCTTGAGTGAAAAGTGAACAAACCGTACTTATACTTTTATTGGAGAATACTCACCCTCACACAGCTTAATGGAATTTTGTGGAAGAGCAACATTGCCATCTATCATCTCAAATCTGAATAGCACCTATTCTATACTTGAAATGTTTTTTCTGTGACTTATGTGTCTACTTTACATGTAATACAGTATTTTATTATTTCTAATAAAATATAGTAATGTATTATTATTATTCACCATATAATAATATAACATATATATACACAAATATATATAACATAATATAACAAAATAAATGCAAACATATTTCATGACTGCACAATATATTTGCCCAATTGGTCCTTAAACTCCCCTCCTCTTGAACCACATTGACTGACAAGCTCTTGGCCGTTTGATTGACAGTTCTTATTCCTATAATTCTACAAACAAGGCATTGACTGCCAATAGTGTATGGAAACCCAGGGATTTATTCCTCTGACCAGTGTGCCTGTGCAAACATTGGAGAGTCACTATTTGCATGGGATGCGGTACCATGAGAAAAATGATAACATTGCCCATTGAAAAGTTCGACCGCTGCCTAATGTCAATGTGATTACATTTCTCAAGGCTAATATAATGAAGATTGTAGCTTCTGAAGTGGCCTGCCTAGGCTGTACATTACAAGCGTGCAGGTGATTAAAGTTTTTAAGTGGGTTGGCAGTTTGCTTTGCTACATGGATATATTGGTGAATGCATGACCTACCACAAACACACACACACACACACACACACACAGACACACTTTTTATGCTCATGGGAATGCACATTCATACATAGGCAAACAAATACATAAGCACACACACACACACACACACACACACACGTCTCAACTTTATTGAGAGAGATGGCTCCTTTCTTAACCATAATTTCATGCATAATGGCACAGATCTGGATTCTCCCCAGTCCCTCTGTTGTCCTCTGAATTTTAATTTTGCATTCAGATTGGTTTATTTCTGAGATGCCACAGCAAATCATGCCCCTAATTAATCGGAATGATGCATTGATTCTTCCTTCTTCCCTTTCCTCCGCAATTTAGCAATTTTCGAAAGGCTCGTGAGTTTAGAAACAGGAAGACAATCAGAGGGCAGATATTCTCCACTACAGAACGTGAACAGATTATGTGCAATTTCAAATGAAAGGGTTTCAACGTACGATTCAGCACAATGCAGTATTAATTATGCAACAGTTATGCAAATCGGTACGCACAGGTTTGAATCACACAAAAGAAGAACATACCAGACAAACACATGCAAACTGAGGTACAGAAACAACCCAATAAACACAACCCCACATTGCGTTCTTAGCTGCTCTCACCTCTTTCAGAGAACACACTGAAACCACGTCTAATTCTCTCATCCTAGCTCTGCCTTTCTCTGCTGCTACTTCCCCCGCCCCGCCCCCCACTCCCTCCTCAGCACTAACGGCCCTTGACAGCTGGAGATGAAATAGAAATTTTGATATCAAACACCTACACAAAGGAGGGCTGACCTTTGATCAACAGGCCTTTTGATGTTGTGACATGAAATTTGCATTGCGGGAGCAGACCCGGGCATGGAAGGCTAATTCCTGGGTGCTGCCAGAGAGCTGAGAAGGTCAAGGGCCTTTTAGAGAAGAAGAAGCCCAACTGCCCCGCAAGGGCCCTGCAAATCATTTGATGCTCAATACACAGGAACAGAATAGAAGGGTGAGTGATATAAACTGAGCAGCGATTGAAAGTTTATTCGTTAGGCATTAGCCCATGGGTGGACAGGCTGGGAATGATGTTTTGAGTGTGTGACGATTTCTTCTCTGGTGGAGTTTTCTCAGATAACCATTGGTCAGAGTTAACAGGCCTCGCCTCGAGCGGAAAGGAACAAAGGTCCAAGTCACGTAATGACCCCATCGTTTGACCGTCACCACTTCTTCTTCTTCTTGAAGCCTCTTGCAAAATATGCGAAACGTGTCATGGGCTGTTTTAGATTATATGAACATATGGTGCGCTGCATCTGAATGCTGTCTATTGATCTCTGCACAGTGGATCACTGGAGCTCTGAACATGGTTAATTATTCAGGCTGGCAAGTCATTTTTCATACTTGCTGCTTTATGAGAATCCCAAAATAAAACTGTCACTCCCACTGACCATCTTTCATCGAGCCATCAGCTTGTAGCCTCATTAGACTCTGCACAGGTAAGAAGAGAAGAGGAAACACATACAGTATGTACAATTTTAGTGTGACAACCAATATTTGTATCTTCTTTCAGAATCCCATCATCATTACCCTTTCCTGTAGGCCTAATCAATATTTCAGTTTCTTAAGTGGTACTGCTGCTTTGTGCATTTGAAGCGGTTTTGCAATACATTTTAATCAGTTAAGTAAATTTGGTTAATTATAAAGATTGTTTGACAGTTCTTATGTTTCTTATAAAACCTGAATTGTAAAATAATACACAAATGCACAATAACTCAATTACTGTCTTGTATATGTGTGTTAACACATTAAGTGCTAGCCATTTTCTTTCATTGTGTCTGGTGGATGAGGCCATTTAAATGCTTGCCCAGACACTTGTTATGCAGGTCCAATGGAGAAGTCATAGAGATATATTTCACTTGCTTAATAGACCACCCATGGCACCACATTATTTGCACATTAAATGTTAATAGCAGACAAATTGTAAAATGTAACAATCACTCTTAGAGTTCATACTGACAGCTGATAGGTTCCCTGAAATATGTGTGTTCTTTATTTGCTGCCCATGAATGAAATGTAAAGTCAAGAGTTCACCAGAAAGCTTCCTCGTGTCTGAGAAAGGCTTTGTGCATCTCAATGCGCTCCAGAGAGATAACACAAGACCAAATATGGTCAAATATATTGCATTACCTCATTCACCATATTTCCTGACAGTTGTATGAGGTAACTGCCTCATGCACCTGGTTTTCAAGACTGAGGAGTTTGCTGGCCTGATCAATATTTTTGTTCCTTGTAATTATCTCACCATTACACTCATTAATTACATTTTCAAGGCTCATTTCCAAAGTTAGTCGCAGCTGCCCATTCTGAGAAAAAATCCATTTGAGAGCAGGTGGGACAGGGGTGGGCAGAGGAGAGGGAGAGGCCTGATTAATACTCTCTGTCTCTCTGTCTGAGGACTACTGCCACTCACAAAGGGGGAGGGGTGTATGCTAGTGTTCTGTCATCCGAGACTACACCAAATGAGAGACAAACGAGGTCTTTGGCGGCCAAATCAATAAGATCCTCCAATGAGCCGAATTTAGAGAGTGACGCCTTGCTTTGAAACAATCCTCTAACACCCTGCCTTTTGGCTAAGAACATCATGTGTCCTCTATTCTAACTGCAGGATACATAAAATACTGAAAAAGAAATTGAGTGAACACTGAGTTAGATCGATGCCGAACTGACGTTCTGATGTTATTCAGTGGAACATGAAATTGCACTGCAGGCTGTTGAAGTCATCGAACTTGTTGTCTACTGCTGTCCCCTTGAGGTCAGAAACAGCTTGGTCAAATCTGATAGATAACCAATAACAGCTGACCAGTAATAGAAAGCATTAGCTAGCACTTATCTGGAGCTCTTAATGCAGTTTAAGTACATTTTAGCTGTGGTGCATGTGTCAAATGTGATATTTCTATCAAATCTGGAAATCCATTGAACAAACAAATAGATTTTCAGAATTCTGAAATTGGTATAATGGGTCATTAGATCATTTGTCGGATATTTGGGGGATATATGTTTTTCTTTTCTTGTTTATAAACCATTATATTTTATGTAAAGTGTTAAAATAAGTGTTTCTGACACCACAAAACCAGTGATGTGAACTATGTAGTCATTTTTACGAGTACGCGGAATGGGCAGACAGCGAGTGATTTGTTCTCATATTAACCCAGAGCAGTGTGCACATCCAGGGTGACGCGTGACCATGCTAAACGCGATCACCGCCGAGCCAGCCTCCCCATCTGCCCAGGAGCACAGGCTGCCAGACTGGCCGGACCATTTCACTGCGACCCAACAGCTGTCAACGCACATCTACCGCACATTCCCATGACAACACTTTGGTTGACAAACATTGGTTGAGGAATACACATCATTTAAAACTGAGATTAAATGCTAATGCTTTGAAAATGTGTTGAAAAGTACTGTAAATAGAGAAAATCTCTTCAAATACATAATTATAATATTATCCAAAAGTTTAGAAAAGGTTAGAAGTTAATTCCACTAGGGGGCAGACATAGGTCACATTAGTCATAAAAAGTCTCATCTGGTCAGAGAATGCAGTGCTGGGATTGCTGACACAGTGATGCCATCTGCTGCCCCTTGTGCTGAAGCTGGATTATAATACACATGTATGAGAAACAGTGCATCCAGAGAAGCAGGTATGGTTGCTTTACCAATAATGTCCAGCAGCCTGCCACCACTGCTGAGGTTGGATGGTTTCAGAATCCACTGGCGAAAGTGTTTCAGTGAGCCCTTGTCTGCCCTTTTGTTTGCCAATGGTTAACACGTGTCAGCCTCCGCAAGCCACCGGGATAATGAGCTGAACCTCCCCCCGGGTTGGCGGCCGATACATATGGATGTACTCTGAAGGCATGTAATCGCTTGGCAGTGGAAGGGGCAGGATCGAGAGGGGCTACCTCTGAGATATAAGTGCTTTGGCCTGTAAGGAGAGGGCGGGGAGGCGAAAGGGAGTATGGATGGGGGGAGGGGAGGGGGGTTATAGGAAAGAAGGAAGCCCGATGCAGACGACCTCGTGCGCGTGGTCCGAGACAGAGCTGTTTCACACTTCGACTGTAGAAGAGTCAACTGGGAGATGGGGGGCTAATAAACCTGCCTTTAGGGTGTATGCGTGTGTGTGTGTGTGTGTGTTTGGTGTATGCGCGTGTGTGTGTGTGTGTGTGTTTGGTGTATGCGTGTGTGTGTGTGTGTGTGTGTGTATGCGTGTGTGTGTGTGTGTGTGTGTGTGTGTGTGTGTTTGGTGTATGCGCGTGTGTGTGTGTGTGTGTGTGTGTGTGTGTGTGTGTGTTTGGCATGCACATAGCATTATACAAGACCATATGGTAATAGGAAAAGGCCCAAACCCCCTGACCATGACAACAGAAAACAGATGGTTGTCTGTCAGACTGCAGCGCAACACAAACAGGTAGGCCTCTTCCAACTGTGCTCCTCACAACTATGTCAGCCTTTGGCAAGCCTTGATTGTAACATGAATGTAGTTATACCGTCGCTATACTGAGGGCCTTTCAAAACATTTTGTGATATTACACAGCAGCTACAATTCAAAAGAAATTGATTAGTGTACACTTTGATTTCATACATCTTATACGCAGGTGGTGCAAAGATGTGTAGACATTCATATTCATACTATGGGGATAGTCAAAAGTTGTTCAGATAAATATTATCAGGATCCACAAGGGGGCAAACTATCTCCAACATTTACATACAGGACTACAGTCATTTCTTTAAAATATTTTTTGTAGTGACCTGTTTGATAGTTTGTAAAAATAAGAAAAGTATACAAAAAAAAAACATATGTTTATGTTTTCGGTTTAAGTCTTTAAATTATATTCTAGTAATTGGCATATTAAAGGAACAAAGGCCTTTCCTTTGAAGTTAACCCTTTTGTTTGACCCATGAAATTAATTTCCCCAGCTCTGATTTGGCCAAATCATACTCATTCGTGTACCCTACCAGGAAGGGGTCTGGGGGGGAAGGGGTTTGAACACCGCCATGTAGTGGCTCAACTTGACTTTGGGGGGCGATATGGGAAACAGGTGTCACCCATGACCTTCAGAACTCAAACACTACAGACCTCACAATAGCTTTGCCTGGTCACAAGATAGCTTACAATCCCCCTCCCTGCTTTCTCCCCCTTGTGTGTCTTCTGCTAGAGGACTAACATAATCCACCGAAGCAGGTAACCCCAGACCCCCTGCTACATCATCGCAGATTATCTCTATACAGAGATAATGAGCATTCAGCATTATGCGTGCTTGTCTGTTGAACATGAACACTACAATACGAAGTTGTAGCCAACTTCGTTTCTGCTGTGTTTCGCCCCAGTCTCACCTTAGCTTCGAAAGACGACCCCTCTCAGACGAGGTAGAAAACACAAGCCATAACCTTTAAATCCCGAAGTCAGGATTAGGTGAAGCCGGAGACGACGACAGGAAAGTCTTTCTGCGTGGACTGGATGTAGGAGGCACCGGTGTCGGTGTCCTCACTGCATCTGTCAGCGCCCGCTCGTATCACCAACCCTCGCTCGCCGCTGTTTTTCCTCATAAGAAAAAGATTAATTCTGCAGATTATGTAGTTGAATAAAGTACTTACTGTTAACTAGTAATTGGGAGACTTGGATGGCAGGCGGTCAAGCAAAGGTTGAGGACACAGTAGTCCTTCACAAAACTGTTAATGCCTCAGGGAAATGTATGTATTTATAAGTGTCAAAATAACATAAATATGGACACAGCCTGTTTACACTCACACACATATGCAAGGTGTTTCGCAACGCAACACGCTAATCAGATGTGCATACAATATAGATACATTTTTTAAATCAATTTAACAAAATCACCAATATGATATTAGCCACGTTATAGATATCAGTAGACTATTTTACCAAAGCAATGCTTCATATAACCCATAGTTCACGTGAACAGCTGTGCAAGTCATCTGTACAACCATTATCTCACCACAAACATGGGCATAATAATCCCTATATAGGAGGGCATACATACAGTACAGGCTAATGGTTATACTGGTTGTGTGTCTGTGGTTTGAGCCTGACAGCCAACTGTTTGACACGGAGACCACAGAGACAGATGGCCGCCAAATAACTTTTATTGGCTGCCTCCTTACACTTGTGCTCCAATCACAAACACTGCTGGGACTACACGAGAGGCCTTCTGTGTCTCTTCAAGACGTAAGAATCCACAAAGGCCCCCACTCCCCAGTCTATCGGATGAAATGAGCACATTGACACAGTGATCAGTGATTTCTGCATTGTAACCCATAGTGCACGGCTTAGATGG
>JAODUG010013897.1:0-5000 GCA_027564795.1 Aphredoderus sayanus | reverse complement strand
TAAAATACACATTCAAAGAGACTTGCATATGGTCAGGGCAGACTTGTTGGGGATCGAACCCATCCCCTTTGCATGGGACTCAAACCACTCACCCATCCTAAACGTCCCTAATATTGAAATGTTGGAAGCGCTTCAGGCTTTGGAAAGGGAAGTCCTCCTACTTTCCATTAGACAAACGGACAAATTGGAATGGGGGGCTCCGCCTATTGAAAGCATGATGGATTATGGCAGGGATTTCCTCCAAATCAATAGTCATGCTTTACTGAGAGAATGTGGCTGCAACATCTGCTGCCAGAGGTCCCACCAACAGGTGCGAAGGGACGGCATGGTGTTGTGAGAACACAGAGCCCTCTGAGAGCATGGGGAAGTCCAGGTGCACCCTATAGCCCTGCCCTGGTGTGTGTGAATCCTGTGTATTAAACCCAGTAGAGTTATGAACCCGATCCAGGGGCAGGGCTTGGTATCACACCCATCGCCCACGCAGATGAGCGTTCTCACAGATGGCTCGGCATGTTGAGGACACCCAACCAAACCAACTCCTACACGTATCCTCTTTCACAGCAACCACCGTTAATGGGACGTTGAAGGCGTCTGATTAATGCTATCCAAGCAAAAGGAGGATGACACACACTGTTCTGTTAAACATGGAAACATAGAAGAAACACATTGAAATTGTTTCAAGGAATTGTTTTGACACGCCAAATGCTGTGCATACTGTGGATAATGTGTGCACAGGGAAAGCTTTTCAGAGGCGAAACTGAAGCGACACTGCACCCCGAATTGTTTGTTTTTCACATTTTGCCGGTATTGACATAGCTGTTCCTTCGTTCCGGCCTGTCCTGTCCTTTCACAAACACCCTCAGGTGCATGTTGGGAGTGTAGCAAGCCAGCCAACCATGTTGCTGCAAGCCCTCACCACGGCAACAGGCCCAGTGGAATTGATGCTTTTCAACAGCTCTCCTCCAGGGAGTGTGTAGGTCGTTGACTGTTGGGACTGCAAGGTGTGACTGTCGATGATAGTAGTATTTGCACTACAGGGTTAATAAATGCAGATATTGAGTAGAATGTTTGCAGTTCATAGGGGTTAGCAGCAGTCGGGCAAGATATTCCCCAGCTGCGGGGATTTCTTTAGAACAATTGCTTGTTTTCCCCAAAGTAAAAATGTGGACACACTGACTAAACCCTCTTTGTTAATTTGGGATTATGGTGCCAAGAATGTGGTGTGATATTTCACAGAGAAGGCCGAACCATAAAGTCCAGCTGTTGGTTTTGCCTGCTGATCCAGCTGGTCCAAGCCTGTATGTGTGTGTGTGTGTGTGTGTGTGTGTGTGTGTTGGTGAACATTCACTGGACTATGTTACGCTAAACTTAATTTCCATTATATTACTAAATGACTACCAGCTGAAGTAATATAGTGTGATGTTCAACAATTACTGTAACTACGTCTTTGAAATCAAACAAGGTTCTGGATAACAAGAAAGAGCCTCATTGAAGTCTGAAATATTAGTGAAACGCTTGAAATAAATCGTTATTCAGCTCGTCTTCATGAGAACATGATAACAACCAAAGATGTAGCACTAGGCTCTTATGAGACATATATTTTCTCATCTTTCTCACCTACAATATGTTTCTGTTGGGGGTGGATACAGGGATGGGGGGGGAGTGGGGGAGTCAGGCCCTCTCCCCTGGGTGTGATGGGGTCCATGTTGGGTTAGATGAGCCCCACCTTGCCCCCCGGGAGGAGATTCACCACAGCCTGTCTGAGACAGATGCATTCCTCTCACCTCTTTCCCCTCCTTTCCTTTCCTTTTCTTTCCTTTCCTTTCCTTTCCTTTCCTTTCCTTTCCTTTCCTTTCCTTTCCTTTCCTTTACTTTACTTTCCCTGCTTTTCCTTGCCTTGCCTTTTATTTCCTTCCCTATCCTTTTCTTACCTTAACTCTCCTCTTTCCTCTCCTTGATCAGCGGCTGAGACTTTTCTCCTCTCCGTATCTGATCAGGCGTCCTCTCACCGCCATTTGCAATTCTAATGAAAATCAGACACCTGCCCTGCCAACCTTCGGCCCTCTCTGCAACCCCGCCACATCAACAAGGGGGGAGGGAAGAAAAGATGTGGGAGCAGGCGGGAAAGGCTGGGAGGAGAGAGAGAGAGCCCCAATCACAAGAAGGATATTAGGTTACTGCTAGCCTGGTAGATGGGATTGTCAGATGGCCCAGTGAGAGGAGGAGGTGGGGGGCTCCCTTTCACGGTGGGGCGCTGCGACAGAGGTCTTCTCACATGGTGAAAGAATCAGGAGATGATGCTGGCTGTCGCTCCGGCCGTGGGACCTGATCAACCCCCCCCCGCGGGAGGTCTGACACCGGGGTGATCCCAACCCCTTCCATCGTGCGGACAAGGGCGGGGAACCGGATGCCGATGTGTGGCTGTGAGGCTGCTGATACCCATTGACAAGCTGAAAGGGAGCTTGTTTTTGGCCTGGTGCTCGGCCCTGGCGTATCAGCGTGCCATTTGAATTGGCCACTGCAGGCGTACTGTAATACCTTGGTATCAGCAGACTGGTACACAGATCCTGTTGGCGGAAGACAGTGCTGGTTCACAAACAAGAGTTTCACTGTGTGCTCAATCCTCAATGCCTTGCCCCCCACCTATCGCAGCACATCATCTGCACCTCTGCCTGGCCCTAGCCTGCTGATAGCCAAAGGTTGAGAGTATCAGCGCTCCTAAATGGGGTCTTTAACAGTCAGCCGACTAAAGGGGGAATGAGAAGGAGGGAGGTCAGTGCGATGCTATCAGTCCATTACAGACCCTGGAGGACAAAGGCAGCTCCTCTCTTTTCACTCTGGCCTAGTTGTGCCCAAAGACTGTTTGCTCTGTGGGACAATACAGGGCCACTTCCCTGCGCCCCACATATGGGCACCTGGACAAAGAGGCCTTGGTGCAGGTGTCAGGAGGTGCCAGTCACAGTGCCTGTTCTCAGTGGCGGGTTCAACCCTTGTTTTCAGGGCCGGGACAAAGGGACAGAAGCTCCCATAGGCAAACTTCCCACACTTTGACCAGGAGCGGTCAAAAGAGAGACCGTTTCCAATCAGACCACCTGTCGTGGTACTGGTGGGTGGGCTCGGGGTCTAGAGGGTCTTCCTGGGACTCATATACAGCAAATGTAGTAGTCGTGCTATGGCACATGAGCTAGGTAAAGTGTGACCGCCACAAACACACACTGACAAACACCTCTCATCGGTGACTTAATACCAACCAATCACAAACATCAGCTCACGTTTACTTCGACCCCTCCCACAGCAAACCTCCAACCCCCAAGCAACTGTCTCTCCCTGTCAAAGCAGCACTACTACTTCGCTGGGTAAATGTTCTCGACATGTGCAGAGTCCTGGGGGACTGGTAAAAAAAAAAAACACGCACACACACACACACACACACACACGCACACACACCTGTTTTCCCACCCTTCCCAGCAGCCACCGGGGCTGTTGGGTGCCGGAGCCCGCGCCTTCCGGACGAGTACAGGGGTCCCGGGGACACGAGGCTTCAGCCGTTAGAGACGCGCCGAGCTGAGGTTGACGGACAAAGGCAGGCACCCATGGCAGGTGCTCTGACGGATGTGGCGCCCAGTGCCAAAGTAAACACAGATAGGCGAGGCGCAGGCACAGGCGGAGAGAGGAGGGGAGGGGCAGGCATAAGGGTAGGAGATTAGTGAGCCACGGCCCCGCCCTTTACACAGAGGTGAAAGGGGAGGGAGAGCGATAGAGGGTAATGGGTGCCGAATAAAACAGAAGACGAGGTCACATTGCGTCGCGTCGCTCAATGAACAGCCTCCGTTCCGCAGGACATAGTACAAGACAGAACATGACAGAAGGCCCGAGTCATCTTCAGCTTAGCCGGCAGACGGGGAGAGACAGCGTGGCGCATGAATTGCTGTTTGCACGGACACCTTTGAAGTAGCTAGCTCCACACGGAAGCGGACGAATGCACGAACGTCGAGGGGTATAAAGTTTCACTCGCCCCATGTCCTCTAATGGCCCACCCAATCACCGGGACACCGGCATTACACAGAACATGTGCACAGGAAGCTGTGGAGGTAGTACGGTTACACAACAGAAACTGGATACGCCTTGTTCGCTACCCTTGCATCCTGGCCTCGCCCTCGCTCACCCAGCACCATTACGAGGGCGATGAAAGGAGGCCACAGAGAAATGTGTGAGCTTCGGCTTATTGGAGGGCTGCTGCTGGCGGCCAAAGGGCCGTGAGTGTGGACGCGAGGTTGTGTGGAGAGTTGGCTTCGCTGTAGCCAAAGGCCCCAGACACATCTGGATATGACTTTAGGGTTATACCAATGACATGACAGGGGGGTGGGCTGTGGAGTTGGGGATGGCTTGCAAGAAACAAAGAGCCAGGAGGGAGAAGGGTCAAAGGTTAGCCTGTAGTCCATGGTTTTGATTGGATCGGAGGGCCCACACGTCCCCTGTCTGTGGGTCTGTCAGTCTGTCGTTCTGAGACTGCGTCGGTGGGTCTGTCATTGCTGGCCAGCCTACATACTGGCTGGAAATGGAGATTGGAGTTGGATGGGGGAATTATCCTGATTACAATGGGGGAATGTGATGCACCCGCTACTGGCCAAGGACTGTTGCCAGGAATGGGGGATATGGGGGGGTACGAGGGGGGGGCTTGGAATACAGTAACATAGGAATGAGAATAGCAGGTGGCAACATAACTTCCTGTTCCCCAGACCTTGGTCCTCTGGGAGCTCCAAGCGGTGCTCAGACTCTCTGCAAGCCAACCCCAATAAAACAACTCCTTTTCCCCCTTTCTCCCTGTCTACATCTGTCTCTCTATCTCTGTCTGAATCTCGGATTGTTGCTTTGTCTTGCTGCTGCTCTCTTTAAGTTCTCTCTCTCTCTCCCTCCCTCTCTCTCTCTCTCTCTCTCACTCTCTCTCTCTCTCTCTCTCTCTCTCTCTCGCTCTCTCTCTCTCTCTCTCTCTCTCTCTC
>JAODUG010013896.1:11893-48423 GCA_027564795.1 Aphredoderus sayanus | reverse complement strand
ACACACATATATACACACATATATATATATATTTGTTGAAATACCAAGTTCTTATTTGGTCTAAAACATTTCTTAATAAAAAATTTTTTAAAAAGACTGAGAAAAATACCAGAAGGTTCCGGGGGGACAGTTAATTAGTGAGTACAGAGAGAATATAAAATCAAGCACATTAAAATTCATAGGCAGATTACTTTCTCAACACGGTGATCTCATTCTCAAGGGAGAGGTCTCTCTTCTGCTTCTTTTTCACACACTTCATGGCAAACATCTTTCCTGTCTTTCTCTCCTTCACCATGTAAACCTGAGAGAAAGCGCCCCTGTCAAATGACACAAGCACGTTAGAGCATTAAAATAAAGGCAGGTAAGTGCATCACGGAAACACTAGACTGGTTTGTTGCAGAGAAGCAACACAGGAAGTGACACAATGACTCCTAGAGGAGATTAGTTCTCATTAGGACTGGCATCCGTTTAATGTTACATGGATCATTCTACACACTATGTGGTGTCCCTTGGTACTTAATTAGTCAGTTTTCCATTATGCTAGGCCAACCAGGACTAGCTGGGGCACAGTCTACATTATTAAGTTATTTAAGTCATAGTTCCATTAGCACTCCCATTGGCAGTTACAATAAAGTGATTTCTGGTTAGTATTGTTTATTAAAGAACCCCAAATTATTATAATATGAAAGTATTAAGTACTACGTTATGATGTTTTGTAGGTAATTAGTCAGTTGTCGGTTTAAAGCAATTATAATTTTGTTGGGTAAAGGTGTAAACTACAAACATGAAACAAAATGTTTTTAGCGATTGTGGTATTGGGGTGTCGGATGGTCTAGCGGTCTGGGTGCTTGACTCACAGCCGGAAGGTTGTGGGTTTGCGCCCCGGACTTGCTGGACTACCTGCAAGCATCCTTGGGCAAGATGTCTAACCCCAATTGCTCCCAGTGGTTAGGTGCTCCTTGCATGGCTTGCACCGCCATTGGTGTGTGACTGTTTGTGAATGGTGGACGTGACACAATCTTGTGAAGTGCTTTGAGTGCCTAGAAAAGTACTATATAAATACAATGGATTATTATTAGCTAACCTCCAGTTAGGTGGACTTCACATGCAACAGTTGAAGGGCTTATTCTGCTCTTTGCTTTTCCTGCGCTTTCTTCATCCTGGTCTGGGAATAGTTGTTCTACCAGGTAGATTAGATACTTTATCCCTTACGCAAAGGAAACTGTGGCAGCCAGGTGCAAAGCTTACGTACTGAGCATGTGTGGTAGAGACCAAGCACCTATACCCTACACGCCAGGTCACACACTACTGTCTGTCTATGGCTTGTAGGCTAGGGACTGGGCAGACAGCGGATTACACAACCCCCCTGACCTGTCCTGTCTCAGTTTTGAAGCACTGACTGCAGAGTTAAAGTACAGTAATCGGTTTCTAATTAAATATACTACACAAAATATAGGTCAACTAGCTAGGTTAGTTGTATATGAGGAGTGGAAATGACTGTTGTTTTGTAATTCAGTTCCACTTTTGTTTCATTTTAATTTACCAGTTAAAACAATGAGGTAACAAAACAAAGTAGAGTCAAATGCTGTTTTAGTGTGTAACGTAATACTGTTTTCTTTAATGGCTGGAGTGATTTCACTATACAATTTAATGATGATGATAATGACAGAAAAATAACTTATTCTTATTTATTTCACACTTAAATGAGTCAAGCACTTAAGTTCTGTTCTGGGTGTGGGAGGCAGCGGTATGGCGTAGTACACAGGAGGAAGCTGTGCCCATGGCAACCATCACTGCACTTCACATTGCCTTGTCAACTGAGTTCTCTTTTGGTTATTGCAGTTCATTCTCTCTTAAGAGACTGAGAGTCTTGATGCTTAAGGTGATCCTCAAGTGAAAACGTCAATCAAAGTCAAAAATGAATGTGACCTCTCCACATTTACACAGAGGAAGGTCAAAAGGACCATTGTGAATCAGTGGTCCTTTACCTGCATTTCCAGGAGCCCAACTGATGTTTACTTTATTCTTTAGTGTGACCCAGTGGGAAAGGCAGTACTTTAATCCCCCCGGGTCATAATAAAAATACTAAACTGTGCACTTGGGAATGTCCAAACATTTTCGGTTATTCTGTTCAAAAATGAGAGCATTCGAGCTGCTCTGGGCACAGGCAACTTAACTGAGATAAAGTAATCCATCAAACAAACACTTGTGCATTCACACTGTGCTGCTAATCGTTCCCTTAAAGCAGAATATATCCTCTTAGCTGCTCTGTCTGCTAAATGATCCCTGTGATAATGAACACAATCATTCAGTTTGCTTGGCCCTGAGCCACAGCACTTACCTCGACCTGCTTTGACTAAACCAGTCAATGCAGGCTTTGGATAATAATAAATATAAACAAAAGACATTTTCAACTCAGTCATATTTCCAGCAAAAAAATAAAAAGAAGTACTAAGCTGATATAAACTACACGATGTTAACAGATACAGTAGCGCTCATTTGACTGTCGACCATCCTGCGTAGTGCATGTGTATTGGTGATCTAGGAGGTTGCAGTTTGGTCTGACCATTCTGAACACGATTTGTTCCGCTCTACATATCAGTCTGCAAACTCTCCAATCAAATGTGTTTGTCACCGGGGTGATGCCGATATGTGTCAGTGAAATCATTAGCAGGTGACTGAACCAACTTAAGGTGGACATATTATGTCCCTTTTTCACATGTTGACACAGTTCCTTGAGGTCTTAATGCAATGTCCATAATATGCTTATGTGAAAATACTATATTGGTTAAATAGAAAAGCATCCTACTCAATCTTTTCTAAATGTCCCTCTCCCATACTTCAGTGACTTTTGCTTAAATGGAAATGAGCCACTGATCACCCCGCCTCCTCTTCAGTGTGGTGTGCGGACGTGATTGGGCTATGGCTTTGCTCCACCATGACTTGACAACTGTTGAGCTGTCAGAGACATCCTCTGACACAGTGGTGCAACCATATCGGTTTGAACCAGAAGGCATTGTTACACAGCGATATCAAGGCGCTTCATACCGCCTTGGAGGACTGTCAATATTAATATATTGTAGGGTTCAGTTACTCTTTAACAAATCATTACAAAACCCACATGGTGAAGATTTCCTTGCTGTCATCTGAATTTTCCACCTGGACGCTGATTGGGCAGTGTTTGTGTAACCGGCTGATAAACTGTTTTGAATGGAGGGCTGCCAGACTGTGAAGCAGACTGAGTTTGCAAAGTTAGAATGGCTTCATCTTCTCTGCTCGGTTTTGTGATCATGTGCTCAACTGATTCAAATAAAAACATTTAAAAACCCACTTACGATCCTAGCTCCTCCATGAATTCAAAAATCTCCTGGATGTTATCGGTGTCCTTTTTCCATACATAGTCTTCCTTACGACCCATGTCTGCAGAAAGTTCAACAGGGATTTCTGTCACCAAAGAAAAGACACACGAGAAATGGAAATGCACATCAATACTCTGTATCCTCGTCACATGAGATGAGAATAGTATTGCAGCTCATACATACAATGTGTATCCAATCACAAAAAAGGCCACAATAATCCTCTCTTAGTGTCTAGCCTCTCTCATCACCATTATCATTAACCTCCTTTTGGATTCTTTTGAGTCAGGTGAAACCAGGCAGCTGTGTCTACTGTATTACTCTGGTCAGGATAGCTGCTTGTATACTGGAGGACACAGGCCAAATCAGACAGGCAAGAGGCTTTGTTTGGCAATGGCAGACAAATGTTTGTGCTAAGCCGCATTAGAATTAGAACATCGGAAATGGAGTTCCTTCCTAAACCTGGCACAGGCAGCATGAGGCCAGATAAGGAGTCTCTGCTATGTACAGTATACCTGCTTGCATTTGAAGGTTGTAATGGTGTGTGACACATTGGTGTGGATAAAACAAATGGAATTAGAATTTTATGGTTTGAGTAATAGGTTACCATGGAGGAATTAGTAATAAATAAAAAAATAGAAGTAACAAATATATATGCTACTTTAATTTAAATACTGAACTTACCTTGATAAAAATCACCCTCTGAACAGACATTAGACTTATTTCTAAAGTTAATGAGGTTTTCACGCATCACTAGCAAAACTTAAATTGGTTTAACATTAATTTAACATCTTGATAAAAGTCTGCATTTAGGGCAATGCAGCTTTCTGTCTCAAATGTATTCCATGCACAAACCAGTCTCACTGTTGAGCCCTAGGCAATATTGAATTCTTCTACGTTTTAATGTAAGCACAATAGAATGACATTCATGCCTACAAGCACTGTACTAGCAGCCTATATGCCACACTGTTTCATCCTGATCCCTTTATATCCTAACACACAAGCCTTGCACTTATAGCTCCTAATGCTCGTATTAATTATTATTGATCACAGTGGAATAATAATCCTTCTTGTCATGTGTCAGTGTTGCAGTACCATCGAGAACATGCGACTCATCAGTATTAACAGGTAGCCAGCCGACACAATGCATTATAAACCTGATACGTACATTGTAAACCTGATATTAGGTTACTGTAAATTGTAGTCTACATTGTAGGATACACTATAGGATAATATTGAACATATAGAGTGTGTCATGAACTGATATTTAACTGATTATTATAATTGTCACGAACAGTAGACTAAAGTGACCACTACTGAACATGTAAATGCACATTGACCACTGACTCAATAGATGTAATATTGAGCACAAAAAGGGATAAGAGCGTTCCACCGACAATTGTAGACGAGTAGGCCTACTCTACTGAATGTTGCTTTATTGCCTTGAAACAACTATGCTTACCTGCCAGCTTATACGAACTCAAGCCCCACGTCTTTACCCTACTGACGCAAGACCTCCGGCGGCCAATGCAAAGGCCACAGTGGTGAGAAACAGCGTGAGAGAATGTAAAGTATTGACGAGGGGTTCCTTTTGCAACAGACATCCGTTGCGGACGACGCACACCATCAAACAGGACCAAGTTTGCAGCATCCGCGGGAAAAAAGCACTCTGCGGCAAGAATGCGATAGATCAGTTGTGCGACTGTCTAGAAACTAAATGATTGCTATGCAGGCGTAGCCTATGTTTAAGCAATATGATACACTGACTCACATTAGTACTGATGTTCAATGAATGCCACCACATATGTTATCTATTTTACGCGCAGAAGAATACAAATGAGGCAACACATGGTTGCCATATCCTGTCTGTTTTCCCAGGCTAGTAAAAAGCCAAGTCAAAACAGCAATTCTAAATGTTGGTTGAAAACATACACAGGTATTAGTTACCCGTCATCTGTTCTGTTGAGAAAAGATAGCCTATATGAAAACAAAATATTGATTTACCAAGAGATCCTGCGCTGTGAAAGATATCGCTCGACTCTCCTGCTGCCAAAAGCTCACCGAGGACTGGACTTACTTGGTCGGGGACAACCGAAATAACGGTCGTCAAGTCAGAGATTACATCCATGGGGTAAAGCGCCGACGGGAGGGGCTGAATCTCACAGGTGCCCACAGAGAGTTTCTGCTGGAAGCTTTCTTCACAGCAGCATTAATCATCCCACAGGTAGCCTACATGTTTATACAATGCAGTTCGCAGTAGGCGGGATTGCGCAAAGATAAATAAAATATGAATCATTCATTGAAGGCCACCAAACAGAGACCTTGCACCCACACACTAGGGCCTTTGTTCCCAATCCCACATACTACTGCAGTCATTTACTGTACATTGCTGCTTCAAAAAGAGCTGTCACACAGGTAGCCTAAATTAAGACCACATTCAAAACCCAATTTCTTCACATAAGCATTACCAGATTACTGACAAGGAACACTTGGAAAGTTTCCTGGGGCCCAGGCATGGCTGATGCTTTTCAATGGTGGGACCCTATAGGCAGCAAATGCCAGGGCTCTATGGGAGAGGGAAGGCCCAGCCCTCCTGTTAATTTCCATGCACCTGAGCTATAGGTTACAGCAATGAATCTCCCCTTTACATAGTGCTCAACACATAACAGCTCTATAAGCAGCAGTCCCTAAGGACTATAGAGACATCATGTCATCTCCATTATAATACGCTTATATTAATCTGAACCATACACGTGCTGAGCATCTTAACTTTCAACAAGATGACCATGCAGTGAAAGAGATAAGAATAGCTACCTACCTGACAGCCACATTTTGCATAGAAACAATCAACAATAAGAACACCATGGGTGGATGTGGAGATATATATATAGAGATATATATATATATATATATATATATATATATATATATATACCCAGAATATTACAAGGCTTAACTGATGAAAGCATGTTGTAGTCAAGTTTTAGTCCAGCCAGTGTTTCTTGAGCCACTGTATCCTATGCAGTGATTATTGTTAACCTGATAGATACAGGCACACAATTCCCATGGTACCTATGATATTATTTTCAAACACAGCATTACTGGGAGTAAGTTCCACACTGTATACTGTATGCTATAGCTGGCTTAACTATTCCATTGTGGATATAAATGATAAATGAATGATACATTTAGAAAACAGTTTTTATTACTGTATAGAAAGATAGCCTAGATACCAAAAGAGTTGTGACTTATATCTGCAGAATAAGAGTTTTATGCAACAATAAAAAATAAAATAAAAGAACCCTTGAATTTGAGGTGTCTGTCGTACTCTAAGGAACTGAATATACTGGGGCAGGGGAAGTGAGGCAGTTGATTTATTATTGTTGAATAAACAAAAAACAAAATAAAACAATGGACTACTAGGTGATTTCGTGCCAACACCGTATACCTATTACAACATAACAGGAGCACAAAAACATTAAAAAGCCAACAAATAAATCATTGTTGACATCAAATAAATAAGTGCAGTGACTAATAGAGTCTGACAAGGCTCACTTTCGCAATAATTGTTTATATTTTGATTAAATACATTCCATAAAAAAACAAGAATAAAGATAAAATAAAGAATACATTTTGGGAATAATGCTTTTAAAGTGATGAAATTCACTGTTAATCTCACAACAGAAAAATCTGTTACTATAACCTCATGTTTTCCAACTGATTGGTGACAAGTCACTGACCTATTGGATTAACAAGTTGAGGTCAAGTAACAGTTAATGCCTTATATAACCTGGTTGTTATATGAACAGTTTGGACCATAGAGAAGAGGGAAAGCAGAGAACATTTGAAACTACAGCAGGTGGTCTATGGAATGGACATTACTCAATAGTTGTTTGGAGGCTGAATCATTTGAAATCCAAGCACAAATTGGAAGTGATCGTTTACAAAAAAGTTGGTTATGGTTAACCTTCGTAAAGAGTAAAAATCTCATTTGGCCACCTGGCGGCGCCATATTATTGTGTATGATTTGTGTGTTTTTCAATTGTCATTGCAGAGTGTATTTATTTATGCATTTGTGTTGTTTTAGGGGCTTTTAAACCTCCTGTTGTCCTCGGGTTTCAAACTTACACCTTGTGGCAGCAGTGCACATCATGTGTCTGTGTAAGGTGTAGAATTAGGTTTAGCGCCTTCTTTCTGCCACAAAGAGCTAGTGATTTGGGTCATTCTGACCCAGCGGACATCATGTGGGTTTTAATAAAGAAGGGATAGGCTCTATCATTCCTGTCTCCAATGTGTTCTAACTGCAAACATACTGCAGCAAACTACTTAGTCGAGTGCCCCATTTAATAATTACAAATATCTCACAATAGCTCTCAGCCTCCACACATTATCCCTTAAAATCAGATGTACACTGGTACATCATGCATTTTAAAAACAAGGCAATGTCTGTGAAAGGTTAAAATACTAACCAAATAATTGCTTTTAGCAGTATTTGCCTGCATTGTTACTACCTCCACAGGCCACATGGTTTTGCATTTGAAGGGTCTGTTTTCCTGAACGCTGTGTACTGTGATCTTTTTCTTAGCCAGGTCAATTTAACTTTTTTCAAATTTTAATGTAATTATATTTATTTATCTGTCTTTGTGTGGGAATCTAATGAAACGCTGTCTAAACAGTTTTACTGTTGAAAATCAAGTTACCAAGCCAACATCTGATTCTTCATGGCCACATGTACACTTTCGGTAGAGCACTATTTTGTAGAACTTATTTTTTGCATAATTTGAAAACAGATTCATAATGTATACACAGTGAATACTATGTGTAATTATTGGCTGTCAAAACTCTAAAAACTGTTTTTCCAATGCCAACATCGGGTGAGATCTAAAGCAAATCTGAAGGTATACTTATGCCCCATAGTGGTTAATATGGAGAATAGCAGAATATACAGTATAACACCATTGCATAACACAGTTGATTGGTGGTAAACACTCCTTATTCTCTATACAGTATACTGTACTAATAGTATGTTGTATGTAAAGTATGTAGTACTGTATGGCAATACTTGACAATAATTTGCAATGTGACAGACAGTAAAGCTACACCAAATCTAAACCTTATACTATATTTATTGTAAAAACTGTTTTGCCAAGGCATTTTTACAAATTTATATACCGTTCTATTTTACAAAGAATTCTTAATTGTTTTTTTCCTTTGGGCAAGGGAAGGAAACAAAAAAAAAATATCACTCACTCAAGACTCCTTCTACACTATATACTTTTAGTATTCAATCTGCAGAAGGCCTAAATCTTACGTAAAATGGCATACTAAGGAATTTCAGTCAGTCACCAAGTAATTTTCTTGAAGAAAATATATTTTGGGAGTCAAAACATCAACTGCCAAAGTGCATGATCTTTATGTAATATACTTTTATTTTCTGTCCAAATGGGACAAGATGGCAACATTTGAACAATACATTAGGCCTGTTCCCTCTCCCACAACAGCCATGATCTTGAACCATGTTGTTTGCACATGTAACAACTTAACATTTTAATATACTATATATTTTTTTATGGTAACCCCTTCAGTCCGATTCACTTCACTCATAATTATGAGTTGCTTTTCTGTGCTCCACACCAACCCCAAAGCGCAGCCCCTGTTGGAAGTTCATCTGTAAAAAACACCAACGCTAATACTAGAGGACTCAAACAGTCGACCCCTGAGAACAGCTATTGAACATGCAATCACAAATAAGCTCATGGTAAACATCTGGAAGTGCTAAGATAAGTCATCGAGAACAACACAAGTCAACTCCTCTTATATATCTCGTAACCAGCTGTAATATACTGTACATTATACCAACCTCACTTTTAGGAATCTTCAGTGTGCAAAATCTGAACAGATTTGCAATATGTACATTTATAATACAGCTCACATTATTATTATTATTATTATTAATAATCAATTAAATTAAACAAAAAACACTTTAATCAACATGAACGTGCTGATAAATGTTCTTAACTGGGCCGAGAAAAAGTTCCGAGGACAGTAGGAGATATCTTTCCATCTGTTGGACATGTCCAATAGGAGCTTTATCCTTTGCATTTCCTGCAGTGTACTGTACCTTCAACAGTGCTGTATCATCTTTGGCTTTGTTTAAAATTAAAAATAAAAACAATAACAAAAAACAACAAACAAACAACCAACAACACAGTTTATAAGTGTGAGGCAAGGCTGAGTCGTAAGTACAGTGTCCACCCATGTACTGATGAATACCCAAGGTGCACCTTGTGCCTCACGCCCAGTGAACCTGAGAGCTGACCTTGGAGTGTCTCTTGGCCTCCTTGAGGGTGAAGGCCTCCTGCTCCTCGCTCATCTCCTTCTGCCGCTTCTCATCCAGGAAGGCCACCAGAGAGTCTCTCATGTCCACCACGTCAATGATCTCCTGGAGAATCCTCTCCTCCGCCGCCTCCTGCTCTGTCGTTTTGTCACAGTCTAAAACACAAAGTAGCCGGGGGGGTGTTTACAGATAAGTACAAGCCTACACACACACACACAGGTGATGAGTTTGGGCTGATTAGACCTCTTCTCAGGCCAAGTTGAGGATGGCGTTAACGTTTACATTCAATGGAAAGACAGGTTACAACATCAAGAGTGATTGTCAGAACCACCTCTGCTGTAGCACAATTGGTAGACATGTTTAAGATTAAGAAAGATGCTAACAAAAGCAACATTTGGTAGTGGTATTAAATAGTGATGATAACAAAGAAACCAAAACCCCAACTGGTTCCAAATACACAGTTTCACTTTAAATTCACGTCACTGAGCAACAAGCACTACACCCATTAAAACACAGCAGACATCTTTGAAAGCAATTCAAGAATGTTTACCGCCCTAACCTTAAAAAGGTGCAACAAGAGTGTCATGGGGAAGTCAGGGAGCTGACAATCAATTGGGGTCTGTACACGCCCATGCAGGCCTGAGAAGAGGTCTTCTCTATTACAGTAAGTCAGAACAGGGGATGTAACACACACACGGCACAGGCCAGGCCATTATGCACACACACACAACTACAGCACAGACCATCAAGCGCCATGTATTTTCGGAGCTCCAACTCCAGCATGCTCTGTTTGTCTTCCAGCTCCAGCTGACGAGACCTGACAGGTTAAAGCAACAACAAGAGCAGATGAATCACCTCAGTGTGTATCATCTGGAGGGAGAAACTCCACTTTGAACAACACACCAGGAAAGCTTGTGAAATAACAAGTGCTAAGTCAATATATTTAGCCGTAGCTGCAGGTCAGTGGAGTGCAAAATAGCAAACCAAGGAGTGGTAGATCTATTTCCTGGCCCTACAGGCTAGAGTGCTCTTTTCCCTCTGCATAATGCCATGAGTGTGTGTGAGAGTGTATGTAGGTGCGTGTGTGTGTACTTACGCCACCATGAGGTCAGACTCCTCAGAAACCAAGGCGTTCTTTTGGTGGACCAGCTGGATCCACTGCTCTATCATGTCAGGGGAGCCCCCGCTTCCTAGAGTGGGAATGACAAGCATAGTGCTTGAGGGTGCGTTTGTGTGTTAGGGTGGCAAGATTAATGGTAATAGAGAAGGAGATTGTGATGAGAGTTTAGGAAACGGAAATTAAACACCAATAATGTTGAAGCATGTTTGTTGGTGTTTTGCCAATTAGATTATCTATGTAGATGTAATTTTAGGAACTATGTAGGTGAACAGGTTCGTTGTAAATGGCAGTCCTGCTGTTAAACATCGGTTTCTTACCAGACTCTCCTCGGAGAGTTCTTTCCAACACAACACCCTTATCCTCCAGGTCCTTGAAGGTCACTTCTATCTCCTCCAATCTCCTCTGGATGGACTGGTGACAAAGACACCATTCCAGCAAGTTACACAGGTTTTTTGACAAACAAGTCCAAACACACAAGCAGATACAGGCTGCTAGAGAGTTTTCTCTTTGGGCTCTAGTAGTAGTTCTATTTAACTTTTTTCACTCGGCGGAGGAGGTGATTGGCTGCAATCTGCCATCTCTTCAGGTACTGTATACCTCAAGAACTCTGAAGAGAGCAGGGAAGATTATGACCAACACCTCCCACCCTGGGCATAACATCTCCCAGTTACTCCCTTCTGGTAGGAGACTGCGCGCCATCAGAACAATGAAAGCTCGACATGCAAACAGTTCTTTCCCAATCTGCAGTTAGTCTCCTTAATAAGGCCAGAGTCCCATTAGGTAAATGAGTCAAGATCAGTGTGAATAAGTGAGTAGAGCTATTATATTTCATGGCTATTGTACTCACTATTATTAATAATATAATGTTTATTTAAATTTGTATATATTTATAAATATAATTGATTGCCAGTGTTGCAGTGTAGTGTATTTTGATTGATAGATATACAGTATAGTCACACCTGCCACCAGAACAAATTCCTTGTTGTGTAAAAACTACCTAGCCATAAACTTTTATTCTATTAAATAACAACACCACAGGTATTATAAACAATTAAAATACACTACACTGCAACACTGGCCAAAATTTTTTTTGTGTTTAATATATTTATAAAACTGATCAGATACTACTATATACAGGTGTAAATGTGTCAAAGAGGAAAATTATTAAGGTCAATCAATTCTAAAGTTTACAAATGTATTAAATAAAACATAAGACATTAAAAGGCACATATACAATAAATAATGACCTGTGCTTTACGGAAGCGTCCTAGCTCACTCATCTTGGCACGTCGCTCCAGTGTTCTCATCTTCATCAGCCCCACCTTCTCTGCCTCCACTGGGTCGGAGGGGAGGGACTGAAACTACACAAGTGTGTGTGTGTGTTACGACCGCTAGTAAGGAGACACTGTGGAACTGACTAGGTCAGGATAAAGTCAGGCTACAGGCGGCGGCAGGTACCTTTTCTTGAAACAAGTCAATGTCCTCTCTACCAAACAGCTCTTCGAAGTCGTCTTCGTCATCATCGCCATCCGCGCCGTCCTCTGATGTGCTGTGATGCTGCCCCAGCGTTTCTACGCTCACAACAGAACTAGGTGTTGGGAGGTAGTCCCAGCGTTTCTACTGTCACAATAGTACTAAGCTCTAATAACTAATAAACAGCAAGCCTTATTTGTTAGTTTAGTCTCTCTTTTACAAGAAATCCATAACCATTATTAATCCACTAATACAGAACTGGTCAAGAGAGAGTAAAGAAGTAAAAAAGGCTTTTGCAATGCAGTCTTATCTTGGGTTAGCTGTATATTTCACATACCAGTTCTCTTAAGTGAAATTTGAGGAAGTGAAGTGTGTGCCATCGAACTGTAACAATCCCCAAGAGACTTTGTAGAGACACTGTAGTGTTCTCTATTTGGAGCTAAATGTAACTAAAAGTTACTAAAACTGTAAAGCTATTTCTGGTAGTGTAATTCAGGATGTACAGACATTGTCAGGGTGGGACTAACTGTCAGCTTGTTAATGAATGGTTCTTCCATGTGTTCCCTTCTCAAGCAAGGGGTCTAATCAGCCTACTAGTTATATACTACCAGACCTTTTATTAAAATTATGTGGTTGGAACAGGTGGTTGACTTCATTTTATAGTAATACTAATATTTGTCTAAATCATTTGTATTTTAGAGGCCTATGAATAGATTGTGTGCATGCCCTGGGACCATCATAGGTACTCTTCTCTTCATAGTGTTAATTTATGGTAGTAGTTTTGCTGTGAACACCCTTGAAAGACAGTACTTTACATTATTAATTTTTTTTTTCTTCTACAGCTGTAATAGAAATATAGTCTGGTAGAGGTGTACTCGGTCACCAATGTGTCTACAGACCACCGGTAGGTGCGGCTGTGTTTACATACCCACTCTGCTGGGAAGGCTGTTGAGCACACTGAGCCGGTGGTCTTTGCTGAGCCTCGGCGAGGAGAGGTTCCAGGGGGAGAACTTGGAGCGGACCTTGGCCAGTCCGCCCGGCTCCTCCTTCCTCCTGAAGCACCTGCGGTTCTTCTTCTCCCGGAGCTGCCCTGCCGTGCTGCCGCTCCAGTAGCCCTCCTCGTCCTGCGCGTCCCCGGGCCGCGGGGGGCTGGGCCCGCCCACCGTGGCCGAGGACGAGGAGCAGGAGGAGGAGCCCCCAAGGGTCTCTGAGTCAGAGTCGGCGCCGAGGCTCTGGAGGTTGACCAGCTGGCTCTTCTCCGCCTCGCTTAGCTGCAGCTTGCGCAGCGACTGCTTGGGGGGCCGCGAGCCCTTCGCCTTGTCGCCCGCAGGGGGCGCAGGCGAGCACTTGTCGGGCACGGTCGGGTGACCGAGGTGGACGGTGCGCGGTTTGGGCGTCGGGGGAGAGGCGTGTGGGCTGGGCGTGGTCTGCCTTGAGAGGCGGGGCTTCGGGACAGGGTGGGCCAGCGTGGAGGTCACGTGCTCCTCGGGACCTCCCACAGTCCCCTGGGAGGGCTGCGGGGCCACGCCCTCAGGTCCTAGTCGGTCGCACGGGCCGGAGTCCAGCATGTTGTCTTCCTCCTCGTCTGAGGCGGAGACACTGCAAACGCCGTTTCTTGTGCTGGCCTAAACAAACATCACCCAGAGACACCATAGAAGAGACAGACCACTCAGAATTATGGACGAAGTTCATTAACGGCAAATGAGGAATAGGTATGAGGAAAAGAGCCAACCGTCTGCTTTATTGGCTGAACCATAACCTATTAAGCCAATTGTGACAGCCTGTTAGGCTGGCATGGGCATGCAAGGCTCACAGGTCAGTCTACAGTACCTGGCACCAGAAGGATCTTGCTTCATGCAACAGCAGGCTGTGCAACAGTGTGTTAGGAACACAATAAACTGACATGATTCCTTAAGTCAAAGGATGCAGAGTTAACAAGTCACCCACCGTGTGGTGGCTTCCGTTGTCCAGGCACAGATCTTCAGAGTGCAGCTCGCAGTAGAACCTCCCTGAGGAAACATAGCAATAGGAAAATGATGAAGGGCTGACAGTCAGACAAGAGAACCAATTGTTCTACCGCTAAACAAAATAGGTGTTTGTTTCCATGTGAAATGTGGGTCTGTGCAGCCCTTTGAGACCGTCATTTCAGTAAGGATATAAATAAATGTGACAAAAAAGACAAATTATTAAAAACCCTGATAAATAAAAAGACTAGGGTGCTCCATTTTTGCCCGGTGTTCAAAGAAGATATAGTACCACAGGTACAAAAGCTGTTCTAAGCAATAACATGGTGGTAATTACCCTATGCTGGGTAAAAAAAAAAAAAAAAGGTAGCATGTGGAAAGATATTTTTCTAAATCAAATGTTAAACTATTTTCTTAACACAAATTTTTTCTGTGAATCTCCTTCGCAGAAACATGAATATTACAAGTGAGAGAGAGGAGGATAGTGCGATGGGCTGAGCTGGCACTTGGGGTGAAACACCGGTACCATAACCCATAGTGGCCACAAATGCATAAAATACAACAACCGATAATTTCAAGATATTTTTGGAAACTGCTGTGGTCCGCTATGAAGGGTGTAGGATGGTCTAGTGGTCTGGGTGTTTGACTCCCAGCAGGAAGGTCGTGGGTTCAAGCCCTGGAGTTGCTGGTTTATCTGCAAACATCCTTGGGCAAGATGTCTAACCCCAATTGCTCCCAGTGGTTAGGTTCTCTTTGCATGGCTTGCACCGCCATCGGTGTATGAATGTGTATGTGAATGGGTGAATGTGAGGCAATAATGTACAGCGACTTGAGTGGCTGGTAGGCTACAAAAGCCCTATATAAATGTAGACCATTTACATTTCACTTCGTTTCAGAATAACCATTTTAGGAGTAGAATATGCTCATTTTGGTCACAGTCTGTGCCGTCAAACCGGTATATAAAATAACTGGCAGGATGTCAATACTCTGCATTACGTTATACACATAATTTATGTTTTCTATCATCTTCCTTGGACAGGGGCTCACCTGTGCTCTGGTCGAAGGTGTATCCTCCCAGCCTGAGTGTGATGCCACAGCGATGGCAGATGAAACAGCTGCGGTGGAAGAACTTCCCCTCGGTACTGATGCGCTCCAACACGTACACCCTGCCGTTACAGAAGTAGCACTCCTCACTGCTTCCTGTAGGGGGCCCCACATCAGGGCTGGCCTCCTCAGGAGCAACGACAATGGTAACCGGGGGTGTTACCGGGGGCATCACCGGGGGCGCAACCTGGGGGGCCACCTGGGGGCCCACCTGGGGAGCATCCTGGGGGGCCACCTGGGGAGCATCCTGGGGGGCCACCGGAGGAGATGCTGGCTGGTGGGAGGAAAAAAAGACATTTAACTTAATTTATTTACGATAACACTTAAGATTTGCGTACAGAAATGATCAGTGTTTGAACACAGCTCACTTTGTCTTCATCTTCCATCCTTTTTGTTTGTTTTACTTCCTTCAGGGATGCCAGCTTTTCCTACATAACAAAAAACAATAATACAATGTAAAATATAGACACATACGCACCACCCAAATGTTATTTTAGAGCAAACAAAGATAGAGGCTAATCGCTGCTAGCTACTGTTTGACAACATCCGTATCAAGTGCATCTACAGTGAGTAGACGTCGCTGTGGCTTACTGTACCTTGCGTCTCTGCAGCGAGTTGTGCTTGAGCTTGCAGAGGAAGTGGATGGCCGACCGTGTGCGTGAAAGAGACACAGGTTTGCCTAGGTTCAGGAAACCCTCAGGGTCTGGAGCATGGACACACACACACACAATTCAGTTCCTTTGCAACGCCTCAACATTTGCCAGCGAACACAACAAGACTTACCTACAATGCTGTGCGAACACACACACACTACAGCTTACCCAGGTATGGAATATCCTCATCTCACCCTCCCCTGTGCAATACAACAGTCCCCCTGTCAGTTACCTTGCCTCTCATCAGAAACCTCAACACATGTCAACAGCACCAATAGCTCCCACTGACTCCCAATGTGTACTCTGTCACTCCGAAGCGAAGCTTACAGCTCCCTCCTGCCTGCGCATCTGCCAAGCAGAGCAGCAGCAGATGTCACACCCACTTCAGCGTACACTGTACAGCTGCAAACACCAGACTCACATTGATACTGGAAGAAAAGAAAAACCTGCAAATCTGTGAGACTATGGCAATACCTGCTCTGAGGGCAAGCCAGGAAGAAGTCCCTGCTCCACAGCAGGAATAGTAGAGCCTTGTTAAGGGAAGCTAGTCCCCACCCATAAGCCTTGTCCTCATCTCTGCCGTGTTTGCCCTGTCTGGTGTGCTTGGCTCAGTGCAGGAGAGCAGCACAGCCAATGGGGGGGCTGGCTCTCTGAGCACAGCGCTAGCCCACTAAAGCCAAGGGAATTCTGGGAAAAATGCTCTTAAAGGGACAGCGCCAATTTGAGAGCTAAACACCAGACACTCTTCAGTGAGAGGACAAATGTGCCTGACCCTTTTAGAAGTAGGTGATGGCAATGCAGTGTCTAAGCAACCGAATTATGTAAGCCATTATTGCTGCCTTCAAAAGACCATCTTCAGAAATGAATTTGAGCACAGCTATTATTAGAAACAAACAAAAAACTGAAAATGTAATCCCCAAAATGTACCCCAAAACATTAAAATTAACAATTCTATAGATTAGATTCAAATTTATACACTAGGTAAATACAAGGAAAAACAAATGCTACTGCCTAGTTAATAAGTTATGCTCTCTAGTTAATAACGTACAGTACGTGCAATTAAACACTATTTACCTCTGTCTTTGGGTTTGCTAAAGGCGTCACGGACCTGCGTGAGGTAAAGGACCATGGACAGCTTGTCTATTTGACCACTGTTAAACATGTCGCTAGCAGTCATGACAGGTGAGATGCCCAGCTCTCTCTGTAGGATGCCAAAGGCCAGCTGGTTGTTGTGCACACCATTGGCTTCATCCAGCAATGATATGTCACTGTTGGAAAGAGGACACTTCTAGATTTATTATACCCCATGCACAACAGTTTTGGTCATTAAATAATACAATAAAACCTCTTAAGATATATATTTTTGTTTTATTTGGATAGAAATGTAGCTGTTATGAACTGGGGCAGCATAGCCTACTGCTATCAAAAGCTCTACAGTTACTAGCAAAGTAGTAACCCAGTGTATAACCAGTGGGGTTTACAGTGGATGTGCAGGTTGGAGGCCTGACTCACAGGAGATCAGGTCTGAAGTGGTGGATCAGGGCGCACAGTGCCAGGCCAGACCTCCAGGACTCCGTCAGGTCCTTCACCTTCACGGCGCCATAGCCAGCTGTGTGCTTCTGACACCAGCTGAGGAGCTCATGGAAGCCACCCACTGACTCTGTGAAGGCCAACACACCACGTGTCAGGGTTTTAAACCAGACCGCTGCTGTTTGCACAACAGGAATTGATATGGTGGGAAGGATTTACCTTCTCTTCTGTGGATGTTGGCTAAACACTGGCTCTGAGCATCAATGTGAACAGAAAACAACATGACCAATAAACAAGAGCTAACCTTGGCGCATGGCAGTCTTCTGCTTCTTGCTTTGTGTGTTGGTATTATCCAAATTATCATACAAGTGGAGTACCTTTAATATGAAAAACATTAAATAAGACTATAGAGTATAGGCATTAAATATATCTGACAATAACATATCACATCACATACATAGTTATAACCTACTGTATGAATAACCTAAGTAGCCATGACTAATAATGGTAATGAGGATTCCGAGCTGATGGCACAGGTCATGTGATTTTGCATCACGGCCAAACAAATGTTGTATTCCATTAACTTTGTATTGTGTGAACTTTATATTGTGTTGTATGGTCTGATAACAACAATAAAGACAAAGGGAATATACAGTACTGCCTATATACACAATATTGCCAGTCTATATTGCCCGTATCCACTTTTGTCTCCTTAAAAGGCTCATCTTTTAAATACAATTACTGGTTCTTTACCTTGTTGGTAGTGCATCCCACCACACAGTAGCTTTTAGGCATGCTAAGGAATGCTGTTACAGTAGCAGACAAATTGCCGAGGAATTGTGTCCATACAGACAATAGAAGTCAACATGTTGTTGCCCCCCCAAACCGCCCCACCAACAAAGCAATGATTGTCATTATAATCCTCAATTTTATAATACTGTACAATGTACTTTATTCAATAATCCTGGGACATAATCTACTTTCAACTAAATAAATGTGTTTGTGGTAAATAAAGGCTAATTAACCTGGTTGGGCTTTATGGAGGCACTATTGACATGGACATATCGTGTTGAGGGGTCAATGCTATAGCCGGTGTAGTTTTTGCTGGTGTTTTCTGGAGTTGTCTGGGATAGAAGCTGATAGACACTTTCTCTGTGCAGTCACACAGCACACCCACAAAAAAAGTACAATTATTACACACACACACAAAAAAAGAGGCATTTTTAAATAGTCCCAGTTCACTCACGCGCACACACACACACATACATACATATATATTTATGTGAACTGTCCTTATCCTTACACCAGAGTGTAAGGATTTACACGTGTTTACACGTAGAGTGAACACAATGTAATTAAAAATCATGTGCCATCAAGTATAACAAAATAAAACAGAAGTACCACATTCTGAAATGCTATAAATACTGATTAGACAGTGTTACCCAAATAAACAGTATATCAATGTGTTGTTTTATGGAACCTTCCCTTTAAACTGTGCAACAGGATTTTTGCAATCCGATCTGATGAAACTAATGTTTACACTAGATTTAAGTGAGATCCTATAATACTTACATACTTAGTTGAATAAATAGACACATACTATCACAAAACACCATACTGCATCTACATTACCTTTAAACCAGAAGATGGAATTGTATTTTATTTGGCAACTGCATATTTGTATCAATAGTTTGTAGTACCAGAAAGTGCCAAATATAAGAACATTCTAAGAAAGAGAGCTGTACTGTCTTTATTTCCATATATCAAACGTGAATGATCTTTTGCACCTTGTAAACATAATTCTTAAAAGAAAGCTCACCGCTCAGATAGAACCTTGAGATGTGGAACTCCCATGCCCCAACTCCTCACCATCCACGCTGTGTCAAAGGATGCCAGAAAGCCCCGGGCTATACCTGTCCCTAAAGGCCAGAAAGGCTGAAGAACAAACACCACATTAGAAACATGAGCAATGTTTCAACTGTTATACAGTTTCAACAGTTATACAAGTAAAACTAAACATTGTGCATAATAACTAAACTACTCTGCAAAATAATACATCTGAACTTCAAAAAGTTAACCAAGTCACCCACCTTATATCAACTTACCTCAAGCTCACTTGAGAGAGAGATTACCAATAAAAGGCACACTTCCAGATTTGTGTAATTCCTATTTATAAATTACCGCTATGGTTGAAACCAGCATTAAACTTCTCTAGAATGGTGTATGTTTCCTATACCAGAGTGGTCAGCTGAGTCACTCCTTAGCTCACACAGAATCCTACCCTTACAGCCATGTTCACAATTGTATTTCAGAACAAAGTCTGCCTACCTCCACCAGGCAGTCCCCAACCAGCGCCATCAACAGCTTCTTGCCCTTCCTCTCCTTCACCATGGAGGCGTTCTCAGCGCGGCGCATGCACGTGAAGTCAAACATGGCCACGTCCGCCTGCCCTGTGTGGTTCCTCGCAAAATCCAGGTTGGGCAGTCTGCTGCCTGTGGAGAACTGGGCTGCGTTGAGGGCGTAGCGCTGCAAAGCCTCCTGGTCCACATTTGTGGGAGCCAGCAGCTCGTCCGCGTTGCTATAGTCCTGTAAACACAGTATGAGTGAATAATGGCCGAATGCCATTTGGAGATACAGTATGTCCTTGGTTAGGTCTAGTACTCCAGTGAAATAATACAGGGTTGATTTGGAGACTATACTGCGTTTATCTTCTTCTGTTCAGAGATTGCTGATAGCAATAAAATATACTTTATCTCTCTCACCTGTTTAATGACCCTGCATTTAAGTAGACTATTCTTCTTAGCAGTCATGACAAAGTAGTGCGTGTCGTCTTTATAGTAGACGATATTCTCCAGATCAATACCTAGAATGGGAAATAGAGGGTGTGCATTACACAAAGGACACGGCAGACAGATGTGTGCATTGCATTTGTCTTTACCCAGTATTATTCGTTTTTAATCAGTGCTTGGAAACACCATGTGCAAGCATACTGTACAGCATGACAAAGGTAAAATAAAGGGGCCAGGGTCGGAGTATATTTCAACAGAAGTAACATGACAGGAAATAACAGACAGATAGTGTTGCTCTGGGTCTAAAATGGGAAATGTTCATTTCAAAACCACAAACTGTGTTGCGTGGTACAACAAAAGGCACTATGAAGAGATTAAGAATTATACAATAAATTAATTATACATATACTAACTCAAATGAGATACATTAATATGGTTCGGTTCAACAGATTTACTTCTTAATTAAGGATTTTTATTATGAAATATAACAATACAAAAATAAAAAGAGATATATCGATAACATATAATAATAATAATAATAATAATAATAATAATAATAATAATAATAATAATAATATCAAATAAATTCATATGAGGATTTACATTTTAGAGGATATTTTTAAACTACCAATACTTATTGCATCTCCAAATCCAAAAGGTTATGTTTAGTCCCCAGGTTAAATGTGATGTTGAATCCTGCCTGTTTCAGTGAGTAGGTCCTGAAAGAACTTCTGGTTGTAGATCCGGGCCACACCACTGATCTCAGCTACCTGGGCCTCAGCAGCCGTACGTCTGTTGATAAAGTTGGCCGTAATACCGATAGCCAGCTTTCCTCTCAGCTCTTTGTGCTTGAAGCCTGAGAGAATAAGTGTAAAAATGGGATCATATCAAATGTAAGCAAACTTTGAAAATCGATGTAGGAAGAAGATTGTGTTGTGTGCAATGCAACAGCACACTCAAACACTGCATTTCATGCACGTTAACAATAGGGTCGCAATACTACTGGCGACCACAGTGTTTGCCATCCATACTGACGGGAAAAAAATGGGTTCCTTTAATAGTTGCATCGATGTGAACATAAACACATGAAGGTGTGCAGGTTTCTCACCATCAGGAACAAATCTCCCTCCCCCAGCAGAGATGAACACATGAAACTGGAACTTTGCTGCAGGATGAGCCCCAGGATGCAGCTTGGCTGTCCATCCTGTGAGAAGGACGCAACAAACAAACAACTTTCATGCCCTGGGACTCATATGACCAGCTCAAAGTTCCTTCACTACTCAGGGCACAGTCAATAAAAGTGACATTAAACAAAGACAGTTGATGTTTTACATAAAATACTAAACAGGACAAAAATACCTTTGTCTCCCGAGGGCTCAATCAAGCCCTGGAACTCCACACCTGTGTGCACCTCCACCCCAAGAAGAAGACACACCTTTAGCAGGATCAGCTGCAGCTGCCGGATGCCTGCAAAGTATTCAGCGTTACCAAGAAGAAAGCAAAAGTGATATCATACAGTCATGTAGTGTAACAGAAGCATGCTGAACCAGAAGGGCTGGATAATACAGGTACACTCCTTATCACGTGCTATCTAATAACTTACTTATGTGATCCAGGGACCCAGAGCAGAATTTGCCGTAGAATTTCTTAGCAGAAAGCGCGCGGAGGTCACAGATGGTGTACGGCCACAGGTGGAGAACATTGTTCCGGGAAAAGGATTCTCTTCTCTCTAGCAAAACCACCTGAGCGCCCAGCAGTGCCAGCTCTATGGCTGTCCTCAGTCCACATGGCCCGGCGCCCAACACCAGACACTGCAGGAAAGAGGAATTAACAGCCAGCATGTGGTGTGGCAGGGCAGCTATGAAATAAAATTTAAAAAACGCACACAAACGTTTGGGGTCACTTAGAAATATCTTTTTTTTTTTAAGAAAATCACTGTTTCCTTCAATGAAGAGAACATTCAATTAATCAGAAATACAGTCTAGACATGGTTAATGTGGTAGATGACTAGTCTAGCTGGAAACGGCAGATTTTTTATGGAATATCTACCTAGGCGTACAGAAGCCCATTTCCAGCAACCATCAGTCCTTTAGGTTTTGACCCAAAGGAGTGTGATGACCCAAAGGACATCACAAGGGTTAAAACTGTTGTGCTGATTAGAGAAGCTTTAAAACTGGCTTTCCTTTGAGCTAGTGGAGTATCTGGAGCATCAGCATTTGTGGGTTCGATTATTCTCTCAAAATGGCAAGAAAAATAACTTTCTTCTGAAACTCGACAGTCTATTCTTGTTCTGAGAAATGAAGGCTATTCCATGCGAGGAATTGCCAAGACACTGAAGATTTCCTAAAACGATGTGTACTACTCCCTTCAGAGAAGGGCACAAACGGGCTCTAACCAGAATAGAAAGAGAAGTGGGAGTCCCAGGTGCACAACCAAGTAAGAGGACAAGTACACCAGAGTCTCTAGTTTGAGAAAAAGATGCCTCACAGGTCCTCAACTGCCAGCTTTATTAAATGGTACCCGCAAAACCCGCAAGTCTCAATGTCCATAGTGAAGAGGCGACTCCGGGATGCTGGCTTTATAGGCAGAGTGGCAAAGAAAAAGCCATATCTGAGACTGGCCAATAAAAGGAAAAGATTAAGATAGGCAAAAGAACACAGACATCGGACAGAGGAAGATGGGAAAAAAGTGTTATGACGTATCCAAGTTTGAGGTGTTTGGATCACACAAAGGAATATTTGTGAGATGCAGAACAAGTGAACAGATGCTGGAGGACTGCCTGACACCATCTAACAAACATGGTGGAGGTAATGTGATGGTCTGGGGCTACTTTGGTGATAGGTAAATGGATTTTGAATAAGGAAGGCTATCACAAAACGCCATGCCATACTGTGGACAGCGCTTGATTGGAGCCATTTTCCAGCAGGACAATAACCTAAAACACACCGCCAAACTATGCAGGAACTATTTAGGGAAGGAGCAGTCAGCTGGCATTCTGTCTGTAATGGAGTGGCCAGCGCAGTCACCAGATCTCAACCCTATTGAGCTGTTGTGGGAGCAGCTTGGCCAAATGGTATGCAAGAAGTGCCCATCAAACCAATCCAACTTGTGGGAGGTGCTTCAGGAAGCATGGGGTGAAATTTCTTCAGATTACCTCAACAAATTGACAGCTAGAATGCCAGAGGTCTGCAAGGATGTAATTACTGCAAATGGAGGATTCTTTGATGAAATTACAAAATTATTATTTCAAATAAATACATTTTAAAAGAAATCAGTATTTCTAACCTAGTCAATGTCTTGACTATATTTTCTATTCACTTTGCAACTCATGATGAATAAGTTTGAGTTTTCATTGGAAAACATGAAATTGTCTCGCTGACCTTAAACTTGTGAACAGTTGCGCATGTCAAATAACACAAGGATATTATTTCATGTTGTGATTTTTTCTTTAAATTTTTTTATGGGAACTGATGAAGTCATTTAAGCTTCCGCACATCCCATGAGCCTTGGGCTCAGAAAATCAGGAACAAACGTTCCTTGTATTCCCAGTAGAAACCAAATGTTTAATCGAACCATGACAAAAAAAACACATGGACGCAACCACACAAAAGGGCAAAAAAGAAGGGTCTGGAGGCATGCTCCGCCTGGGAAGAATTTCAGCTTTCTAGTTTTCATGACATTCTAGTTTTGATGCTTGCACATACAGTACAGTATACCTTGTTTTTGGCACAGACTTTGCCCTGCTGGTAATCAGGGTGGGAAGCTCTCTTATCCAGTTTAGCCCATACGGCTTTGGCCTTCCAGTAGTTAAGCCGTTCCTTCAGCTTGGTATAGAAGCTCCTGAAGTCTTTGGGGTCGACGTTCAGTTGCCTGCAGAGCTCAGCAAAGTGGTGCTGCACATCCTTACAGCTCTGGGCTTGGACGAAGAGGTCGAACACAGCGTGAGAAGGGTTGGTAGGGTCCTGGTTTGCCATGATGAAGGTTGGCAGCAGGCTGGTTCTGTTGTTTTGATTAGACAGGTCTTCTATGGTTTACTGTGAAAGAAGGGTATGATGAATCTCTGGGAAACATCTAAACTAGGAAGTCGTTTAAAATAACGCTATGCCTTTGGGTGACTAATTGTCCATGATGCAGAGGGTTATGGAAACACCCCGTCATTATTACAGGCCAAAGTTTAAGAGTAGAAGACTTCCTTGTCACCTGGTCTTCTGAGTCAGTGACTTCTCGACAATACATTGTGTTCTCTGTTGACAACGTAGAGCTTCTCTTTAAAACCAAGCTCAACCACAAAGGCTGTATCACTCTTAAATGGCACCCCTGGTGTATTGTGACTCATTAGTTTCAGTAAAATGGGCCAAGACCCCAGCAGTGTCGTGAGAACTTCAAAGTTAAGACCATTGTTCATTTTTGTAAAACCTTGACTATAATGTAGCTTGCTTCCCCTCGTTGCTGGCAAGCTTGAACCAGATTGCCATTTTCATTCTTTCTTAAAAACATGTTCTAACCTGACTGACATCTCACTGGTATGTGTTACTTTAGGTTATTTTGTGTTCAGAATGAAATTGTTATTTGCATTTTCTTTAAGTCTAATTACACTTTATATCTGGATTCCCTTACAACAAGTTGGACTAACTTGTTTTGGCGTGTTTGTTAATGTTTCAAGCTTTATCTGATCTTCGTACAGTCAAAGTTTCCCTACAGCGTTTTGGTCTATATCTACTGAAACATATTACTGTACGAAATGTTTGGCAAATCCTAACAAAAAATAAGACACAGGACTATGTAAATAAATAAAAAAATATGCATCATATTCATGTCTCGTTTAACTTTTTGTGACTTGCATGTGTCCCCCAGTCATTACCATTAGAATAATAGGCTCTGCCATGTCTGTATACAAGGCAGAGAAGGAATAAGCACTGTATAGATATAATCAGTGACGTTTGACATGCTAAAGACGTGGTTTGCGCTGTGCATCAGCTTTGCAATTTTCTATCACATTCGACCTACTTCACCTACACGCATACCTTGTGGGTCTATTCTGCTTGTTAAAACACAAACGTAAAACAGCTTGCCAACATTTGGCTACGGAGTACAGCTGCCTAAACAAACATCAGAAAAGAGTGACGCTGTAATTGTCTCAAACGACAGAAACGTGTCCATGTTTTCAGACAAAGAATAGCCTAAGTTAAAATTGGCAAAATATAAATAATAAAAAATAAAAAAATAAGTATCACCAAAGGAATATTGCACAGTACTAGTTTACAATGCTGTACACAAGTCCGTATTGTACAGTGAATTGTATGTTACAGCAACCCCAAATATATTAATTGAACCACTTCTTTAATGAAATGTACAAGAATAACTTACCGGAGCTATCTTGGCATCATTATGTGACACCTGCTCGTCATGAAAAAGGGAGTATCGTGTTGTCCATCATGTCACTTTAACGTTTGGAGGTAGGCTAACACTGTTTTACTGCCACTCGTCATAAAATAGCTGGGACAGGCTTTGTGCAGATCTCACAGCTTTTTCCTCTCTTCCGGGAGTTTCTGGTAAAGCCACAACAACACACGTGACCGGCGCCCTTAAGCATCACATTATACACAGTATTTGAAGATTCTCTGGTAATTTAAATGAATACATTGCATACCTTTAACTTTGTTAACTATAAGGTCATGGCTTCGTTTATTTGGGTAGTCAAAGGATTAGGTTTAGTGAAAAACCATTTAATGTGTCAATAAATTGCACTACCCTAAAGTTACCACGCACCTTATCTCCACTCCACCATACAACGACATGCATCCAGCACAATACAAATACATTTACAGAGGCTGGCATGGGGGTTGAGGGTGTGTGTGTGTGTGTCCCCTCCCCACACACACACACACACACGCACACGCATACACACACACATTCACCAATAAATGTAGGTTGTTCATGGTTATCACATGTAGAACTATTCTTTATAGGCATTAAGTTATTTATTTAAATTAATGGTTATTATTCTGGTGCTTGTAGCTGTGCAGTGTTGTCTATTTATTTTGCTTGACTTTCTCATTTTCATTCCCCCTCTGCTGTTTTCATATGTCAGCTGTTTAGAGCTGTTGTTCAGCTGGTTGTTTTGTGTTGTTTGTTTTGTTTCCCTGTGCTACAGGTGCAGTGGCTGAACAGCCACTACAATACCATTCGGCAGCTGATGGGTGTGGAGCTGGCGAAGCAAGGCCAGCACGAGGTGAAGGAGTGGATGCCTAAGAACATGAAGTCTCGCTGGAACGCCGAATCCCCCCGTGGCCATTGCCGCCTTCTCCACCTGGCTGACCACGGCGGCCTTACTGTCCACTCTCCCCCACCTGGTCTGAGGAGCTGCCCAGCCTCTCCATCTGTCACCCTTTTACGCCGGCAGTAATTTAGCTAAATTAGACTGTGATGCACAGGGGTTTAAGTTGTTGATGTTATGTTTTGTCATTTCTTCTTTATTTTTTATGCTTTAATAGCCAATAAAGCATGCATGAATCCATGTATTTCTTTTGTCCTTTCTTACACGTGTTGTATCAGTGTTTTAAATCTGTAGCATATAATAGCTGAGTGTTGGGAAGTGCTGTTATTTGTAGGTTGATGAGTAATTAAGATGATTGTTTGCTGCTATCTTGACAGAAGATAGCAGGTTTAATTGCTTGAAAGCACCTGTACATGATTGCTGAGACTCGTTGGAACATTGTAGCTATGATAAAAAAATAAAAAATAAAGAAACCGACAGGAGCAGTGTCACATTTTCATGATGAATGTAAAATAGTGGGTAAGACATTACTTTTACTACTACAGGTAGGCCTATATGCCTACAGTAGGTAAAATAAATGAATCCACAAACTCACTCAACTCGCACGAAGCCATAGGCTACTGTGCAAACTAAAGTTAAAAAGCAATTTATTTCATGTTTGAACTAGAACTACATAAAAATGCTTGCAAAAATATCATTTCCACCACAAGGGTGTGATCTCTCACCCTAGCTGTTTGTTTTGTATACCAATGATTGTGTGAGCCATCACACAATGGCCAGACAAATTATAACATTTGAAATTGGCTCTGTCATAGTGAGTCTTCTCAAACACAATAAGATATGCCATAGAACAATCGTTAATGTGGTGTGACCAGTCACAAGCATGAAAACATTGACTGCATGCATTTTGGTAATGATTCCAGCATAACTTTCTCTTACTCTGCATATCTCAGTTACAGTATCTTATAAGGCTAATAGACAAAGCTAGTCTGCATTTTGCTGTCTGACACCAGAATTAATATAACCTGAGCTCTTGCTTTTGATGTAATCAGGTTCACTGACAGATTCTAACACAATCAGACACAAACATGGGAGGTATTTAACTCCCAAACAGCATCTAACCAACCAACATGTTATAACATCTTAGAACGTGTTGAAATATTCACACAAGCTGATTGTGATATTTATATAACTTTATTTATCCTATGGTTAGCCCTATAACCATAGACATATTAGTGCATAATTGCCCTCTGATGTTATGGCACTGCCCTTGCACACCTCGAAAATACATTGAAACTCAGAAATGTGTTGATTTCTTAGTTTATATTGACATCTAGTGGTGTATAAAACCGTGACAGGGAAAAATGCATGTAGCATGTAGCATTTTTCACTTACACGGTGGGATATTGGGGCGTTAGTCACGTGTGGGAATAGCCATACGGTAACATAAACCTCAAATCTGTATGAAGCAAGTTCATTCGCTATCCCGCAGATGGGTTTAAAACATTTATGACAATGTTTTTTTTTTTTATTCTGACAAGTTTCTTTATTAACCCCTTTGATGTCCTTCCAGTCAAAATGACCTAAATCACTAGCTCTTTGTGGCAGATAAATGCACTAAACCTAATTCTACATCTTACGCACACATATGATGTGCACTGCTGGCACAACAAGGTGTGTCCTCGGTTTGAAAACCGAGGACAACTGGAGGGTTAAAAGACACAAAACAACACAAATACATAAAGAAATAATTTATATAGAAATAAATACACACAGCAATGCCAATTAAAAAACACACAAAATCATACACAAATCAGATGGCACTGCCAGGTGGCCAATACTATATTTTTAAGGACATCACGAGGGTTAACTTTTTTGGTCTTTAACATTGCTCTAACCCCTTCAGTTTAATTTATATAAGCAATATTTGTTTACATTGATTTAAAATTAAGACACCGTCAATATAAAATGTTTTGAAAAGGAATTAAAATTATTTTCAAAATCATAAAAAATAACAGCAGAAAGAGTAAATTAGTGGAATGCATGGGAACAACGTTATATGACTTGCATGCATTGCTGTATTAGTTTTGCGGTAGACATATGCCTCCACTCTAATCCCCATATACCCACCAAAAACATTAAACTTACATATCTCAGTCAGTTTATTCATACCAGGACATGCTGAAGTCTGTGGCTAAGTCATAGGTGTTACGCAACCCCCCTACACCCAAAAGAAAATAAGTATAGTATAGTATAGCAAACTTTGTTATAGTTGGCAATTATGACATTTTATTCAACAGTCTCCTTTTAATTTTGAACAATATACAGTAGAATTTAAACAAATTTAATCTATATGAAAATTATTTCATTCTCATTAGATAAGAATATAGGAAAATCAGATATATTATTAAAAAATAACTGCATAGACCAAGAAATGGAGAACAAAACCACACAGGAAATATGCCCTTTGCTTGTATATAAAGCTGAATATAGACAACATTGTAAAATGTGACCCATTATCCTTTGCCCAGTCATTTACTGAGATATAGGTCATAATAAAGAGGACAGCTGTACCTATGGGGTGTACCACCATACAAAGTATGTCAGATAGTGTCAGTTTAACACAAATATGAGCGACAGTATACTCCAAATAAAACTATTTACCATCTCCTAAAGGAATACAACTTTAAAAGGTACACTCTGGATTTGTGTCTGGATTTGCCCTGTGATAATCAGAGTATACATTTAAAATGTGATCATATTTTATTTGTATCTTACTGCAAGAACATGTTTTTAGTGATGTTAGTTTCCTGTAAACAACCTAGCCAAATTTCATAGAAACAAATGTTCACAAAACAACACATTGAAAATGTGTTTTTATATAGCTACAGTACTGTATTTGTTGCTACTTATCCAATAACTATATATATAAAAAAAACTATACCATAACAAGGGACAGCACAATGATGTGGAAAGCAGGATCATGGCATTTTAAAATGAATAAATTATAACAGTGATATATACAAAATATTAGCAATAGTTATTTACAATAAATTTAAAAAAAATGCCAGTTCAGTCATTAAACATATATGGGAAGGATTTTCAAACAGCTTGTGACACTGGGAGGCCTCCCAAATCTCCACTTAACCACAGTAAAAGCTCCAGTGTATGATTGCGCTTACATTAATCAGCACTAAAGACCCCAGAATAGTTTTCATTTGCATAAAAGAAGGTCAAGACTGACTGCAGATGTGTAAATGAACATGACATGCTTCTGGATGCTTGAAAAACATGTTCAAGACACGTTATGCGTGTACATGCAAAACTGTGGGAATGGAACTGCTTGGCTCGTCCTCACCTAACGCAAACTTTATCGTTTAAAAAAAAAAAAAAAAAAAGAAAGTTTGCCGTAAAAACAGACCTTTACACAGTAGAAGAGAATACAAAATAATTTTCATTGGCACAAAAAACATTGCAGGAGAACTGTAGCTCTCCATCCTGAGGGAAGCATTAGTGATCAGTAGCCATTTCTTTTCAAGAGAAGATAGTCACAAATAAAAATTTGTGTTATATCGTTTGGCGGCAGTTCAAGTCCTGACATATCGAGGCTATACACAGTCAGGGCAATAAACTCAACGCCATACAGTGTTGCGAAGCAAATAGGAAATACTTCATCTAAAGATATTCCAGTTGATCCAAGTAGGACAACATGACGGATCAGAAACAAAGTCCGTTATATCCTGACAAATATCAAGAGTCTCTCATTCTGAATGTGTGTTTTCAGCAGGACATAAACGCTCAGAAGAGCCTGTTAGGACTCTGTTTGGATGGTTTTAGCCAAAGTATTGAACCCGATTCATTTTATGTTCATTCACATGAATTAACACGGTGTAGGGAATGCATGAAGGACATAAGTCATCAAGGTACAAACACGAGGAAGGAGTCCTTGGCTGCACAGTCCGTTTATTGACAAGCTAGAGAAGAGAACGCTCTCAGAATGCTGATATAACAAATAAAAAATTCTATATTAGTCCCATTTCAAAAATAAATGTCAGAGCCCATGGAATAGTACAGTAGGCTAACGACAACATTGACATAACGAGGCAGGTTTTTGAATGTAGGTGATTGGTCAAAGGTTCCTTTGGCAGTCCCACATGCCAGAGGCTGATGATAGAGTCATGGGTGTAGAACACTCCCATTCATCCATGCTGTACCTCCTTATACCAATACATATACATGCACACACACGCACACACACACACACACACACACAACACACACCAGTTACAGGTTCTCTCCTGGCTGGTACTGGGGTTCTGTGGAGGTGAAGTAATCCTCCAGGAAACCCTGCAGGTACTCGAATGTGGGCCTCTCTTCCGGCTCCTTCCTCCAGCAGGTGAGCATCAGCTCATGCATGGATTCGGGACACTCGGCCGGGCACGGCATCCTGTAGCCACGATCCACCTGGTCCAGCACCTCCCGGTTCACCATGCCTGGTTAGCCGCCATGTTAGCAAATGTTAGCATGCTAGCTAAGCATTCTCTTTGCCATTAATTCCCAGCCACCTTTATCTTATTAAACACTGTCATGTTCACACTATAAATTATACAGTATACCCCATGCAACAGTGCATTTGTGATATTAGCCTTGCCTGGATATGGCACTCTGCCCTTGGTGGCCAGTTCCGTCAGCAGAACTCCAAATGACCAGACATCAGACTTAATGGTGAAGCGGCCATAGAGGGCAGCTTCTGGTGCTGTCCACTTGATGGGGAACTTGGCCCCTGATGGAGAACACGCATATTGAAGAATTAAGTCAAAAGACATGTGAATACAGTAAACAGAAACATGCCTCAACATTAAAAGAAGCTGCAGGTAGGATTTTAGAGCAACATTTTGTGTTGCTCTAAAATCAGCAAGTCAAATGCTCTATGATAATGTGTGTTCTGGTTGATAGCCCCCACCTCTACAGTATAAGTCGATTAAGGGTTTTCAGTACACTCAAAGATTTCTGACTAAATAGAGCCTCTTTCGCCAGGTCCAGTGAATCCATCTTGCCTGTAAATCACATGAATGTGCGCACACAGCTACAACAGGCTTGTCGATTTGTCAATGGGCTTTGCAATGGCAGACAAATAGTCTCCAGAGACAGTATCTTTCGTTGCTTTTTTGTAAGCTAGCTCTCTCTGTAACTGTCCAATCCTAAATACAGCTTCTTTAAAAAGGATGACCTAAGCATTGTTTTAGACAATCAATTATATATATATATATATATTCCTGTGGCCTTACCCTGTCTAGCAGTGTATTCATTGTCTTCTATGAGGCGGGCCAAACCAAAGTCTGCCACCTTGCACACCAGGTTGTCTCCCACAAGGATGTTAGCAGCCCTCAGGTCCCGGTGCACATAGTTCATCCTCTCCACATATGCCATCCCCGATGCAATCTGAACAAGGACACAATGAGATCAAGGGAAGCTGTTGTTATCACACCCTTCTCTACCCCTCTCCCACATGCACTTTCAAACTGGAGTGTAAATGTGCCGTTCCAGAGGCACTATAGAGCAGAACCACACACAGTGTCGTGATGTACTGTAATGAGTAGCGCTGACCTGTGAGGCCATGTCCACCAGTTGAGGGAGGCGTAGCATCTTGCCCATGTCTCCTTTCAGGAAGTCCAGCAAGCTTCCTGTTGTGGAGGAACAAAACATGGGCCCATCATGAGCAGTCAGGGTGACCTCTGACATGTTTATTAACCCTCCTGTTGCCCTTATTATATCGTACTGGGCCAGCAGACGGCGCCATCTGATTGTGTTGATCTCTTTACTGTACATGCTGTGTGTATTCATTTCTTAATGTATTTGTTTGCGTTTCACACTTTGCAACCCTCCTGGACAACATGAGGGTTTATGGACGGGGTTGTAATAGGGGGTGGTCTGTGCGGACCTTGTCCCATGTATTCCGTGACGATATAGATGGGCTCCTCAGACACCACGGCGTAGAGCTGAACCAGCTTCTCGTGCCGCAGCTTCTTCATGACCTGAGCCTCCTGCAGGAAGGCCTCCGGTGACATGGTGCCCGTCTTCAGAGTCTTAATCGCCACCCGCGTCGTCCCGTTCCACGTTCCTGGGACAGACAGACACACAGTTGTACTGCGTTTCTCCGCATTGACAACAATCAAAAGACCAACTTCCTACACACCGACTGCGGGGGAAGAAAATCCTTGATTATCTTTATGCGGTTCCAGGCTCTGTACAGAACAGTTGGTCGGCCTTAAAAACAGCCTTTACTGCAATTAAACGCTGACAGTGCAAAGAACATGGGGACGGATGCCTGCATCTGACATCTAAGACATATTGTGCAACCGTTTCAATGTGGGTTTCATAGTCACATTCTGTATGCAACACCTCCGTGCACTGCATACTAAGTGACCAAACCAACAGAATGAAGAGGTATGGGTGTGAATGATTATGAAAGGAAATTGCCCTGTTTATCTTGATATATCATGTGTTCTTAAAGCCCCTAGACTACATTAGGATTACATTAGGACTACTAAATAAGACTTAAAATAAAAATGACCACATTTTCTAAGATACAGTAATTGATTGTTTTCTGACATACAAAGCAGATAAATTACTTTTATTAAATTAAGTTAATAAGGCACTTAATAAATACATTATAAACCATGTACACTTAAATCAACACTTAATAAAACCTACATTCAACAGTTTCAATAGCATCCCATTCATCCAAATCAAGCAAAAGTGAATGTTTATATAAACAACCACAGCAGGAGCATACTGTATAAAACGGATCCTGTAAATAAATATGCACCTGCTTATATACAGTGCTCATATAAATAAAATTAATAATTATCATCTTACCCATCCAGACCTCTCCAAAACATCCCTGCCCCAGTTTGAGGTCAAGGCGGAGTGACTCCCTGGGGATCTCCCAGGCATCCCGGGCCAAGCCCTGGGTCTGAGGCTTCAGGACGGGACACACATCAGTCAGACTGTGACACAGCCCATCAGCATGCTCTGTAGGAGAGACAGAACACAAGGTGGGGTTAAGATAACAACCTTGAGTTTCATGTCATGTATAAAGGCATGTTTAACCCATGTCCGCACACACTGGTCCAATTAGATCTATGTGGGTGTGTACATATACAACTTGAATAACATCTCTATGACTGAAAATGGTTAATCTTATCAGCCATATTACCTCAAGAGCAGCCTCTTACCTTCAAGTATTGTTTTATGTGCACTGTGGCAAAATGACACCTGTCATTTTGTAAATAAAGTTTTATATTTTTTCACATTAGCTAGCATCACTAGCTAGTTGATGTGTTTTCATAACCTGACACCAGAAGGTTGTTAAACGCACAGAACATAGTTCTATGCACATGACCATCTGGGAAGCCGTCCATTGAAACGGTTTTAAAAGGGCAGGCGCTTTCAAAATAATACTTGGCAGGTGATTGGATGAACCATCTGTCTATATGTAGGAACCATCATTGTTGTTTCGAATGGCTTTCACTGCCGTCACACCTAGACCACACCCGTAGCAACCAGTATGACGCTGCTGGGTCACACGTTGGATATACAGTTCTATGGATATACCAGGCAGAATTGAAAGGATCTTTTGCCTCTCCAGTCTGGTTCTTGCGGCAAAGTCAAACAAGCTAGTGTTGTCATGCCATCAATTAAAATCTACATAAAACGTAGTAAGTTATTTTTTCAATTTTTATTTATCTGTCATCATCATCAAGGGGGTGTTTGTGTTAATTTAGTTAATGAATTTGCTGAAAAAATATTAATCAGAGTGAGTAAACAGTTAACCCTCCTGTCCTCCAGGTCAAACTGACCCAACTAGCTCTTTTGTGGCAGATAAAAGGCGCCACTTCTAATTCTTTACACAGACATGATGTGCACTGCTGGCACAACAAGGTGTGTGTTTGAAGGCACAAATAATAAATAAAAAAAAAATTCAAAAAAGAATACATAAATAAATAATTAAAAAAGAATTAAATACACACACACCAGTGACAATGAAGAGAACCACACAATAATACACAATCAGATGGCGCCGCATAGTGGCCCAATACGATATTATAAGGACAACAGGTGGGTTAAGAATGTGAACTAATATGGGTGTGAGACTTTTTGACTATCCCAGATATTACAGGGACAAGAGCTGGTACAGTAGGTCTGCTGACTCACTGCGATAATGGTTGACCAGCTGCTGGAGGTTGCTGAACTGCGTGCGAGATGTGATGTAGAAGCCACCGCTGTCCAACTTCCGGATCTTGTAGTGTTTGACGTTCAGGCCTTTGGTGTTGTCGTAGTCTAGCACGGACAGACAGTAGGCACCTGGAGAAACAGCAGACGTCAGATATTAGAAATAGCTTGAAATTACTACTAATATCACTATCTACAATTACCTATACTTTGTATGATAATGTGGTAAAAATAAACTAAATGAACCTTCTATGAAAAGTTTTAAATTAAAAGTGGGATTTGAGACAATACATAAACAATACACCTAGTCTGCCAGCAGAGGGCAGATTTGGTCTAGCAACAGTGCCCCAAGGAGACGGCCCCTCCTCTTTTTCTCTCAATTTGCCCTACAGATGTACAGCCTTCAGCATTGGTTGGATGCTGACCTACTTTTATCTGGCCACCCCACTCCTCCTTAACCATCTTGATCCTTCCCCCTGCAGCATGCCCTCTCCAACCCTCCCTTCGCCTGCTTAATGCTGAAGCGTGGGGTCTATGGCGAGCACAGCAATATTGGAGTTTAAACCAAACTGAAACATACACTTGGTATGTAAACAGTGCAAACATGTGCACACACCATCGCAACCAAGCAGAGAGAGAACCGGCCAGAAACCGACAAACCTTTCCCCTCCATCTACCCCAGTTCTTGGCTGGTGTCCACGCACAGCTAACCAGGTCCATGACAGTATTCACAGATACAGGGAACAAGGTAAACAGCAGTTCTGTCTCTCACCAGACATTCTTAACAACTTTTCAATTTAGGGACTTCGTTTAAATATTGACAGAATGTCCACTGATACACGTGTTTGTTTGAAGTTGATCAGGTAAATTACGTGTTGTATAAACAGCAACACACTGCCCAGACCTTTCACAGCACAGAGTGGGCTATTGGATTCACATTACAGTATCTAAGTGATTGTATGGAACACACGTCACATGACATTCTTATTATTGGATTCACATCACAGTATCTATACGGTGATTGCATGGAACACACTCTTACCCTTGGTGGTTTCACTCTCTCTCACCAGGAAAGTCCCTCTGCGGTTCTCCAAGCTCAGCAGCAGCCGTTCTGAGTCCCTGCGCGTGATCTTCCCAAAGTACCACCTAAAGGGAGGCAGATGGGACACAGGGAGCAGGTTTTTTAAGGTGGGAAAGGGGCGTATGAGGGCAGAGGGGCAGGGAAGCCGGAAGGACAGATTGAGTCACCGCTCGCGGGCCAACCCGAAAGGGACGCATATCAAAGACTTCAGATAAATCTGTTTCTGCATTCTGCATGCCCCCACTCGAGATGCACCCATCAACAGCTGCTTACCTGGACTCCAAAGTCAGTCTGAGGTGACTGGCAGAGCAGAAAGACAAAGGTGAGAAACATAGTGGTTATAAAAGATGGTTAGTAGTAAGAGTGCTGTCCTGTGTAGCCAAGCATCTGTTAGCATGTTTACAAGTGACACTGAGCTGAAGTAAATCCTTGACTACAGCTTAGTTACCTAATGTCATGTTCACATGCGGACATTTGTCATAAAACAATCCTTTGCTCCTAGAACATGACCACCACGAAACAGACTTCTACTTGTTCTCTCAAAAGCATACTTCTATCTAGTGTTAATATGTTTTCCTCACATTAATACAAGACATTTACACTTTTAAAGT